>SNQJ01S0307059.1:0-10104 GCA_010110895.2 Picea sitchensis | reverse complement strand
TCTCCATCGATACCATACAAATTGATTAGGTTCTAAATATAAAGAAGCAATTCGTATCTTTTGTGTATGTGGCACATTATGGAGATCAAAGAATTGCTCCATCTTAAGTATCAATGTGATTGGGTCCTTGCCATCAAACTTCCTCATATCAATCTTAGGAACGTGGTTGGTATTCAAACCAAAGTTGGAGTTTCTCCATTCTTCATTCACCTTCCTTGTGTCCTCATCATGAATTTCATGGGTTGCATTTTCACTTTCAGGTGTCTTCTCTGTTACGAAATTTTTCAATACTTCCATGATCTCCCCTTTTAAACCATCTATCTTAGTATCCAAGTTAACTTCCATTGAATCCATCTTAGTATCCAACTTAGCTTCCATTGAATCCATCAACTTAGCTTCCATTGAATCCATCTTAGTATCCAACTTAGCTTCCATTGAATCCATCTTATTTTATAGTTCATTTATGTCCCTACGCATTTCTTCAGCTTCATCAAGAGTCCAAGTAGGATTTTTTGGAGGCTTATTTGGTGTAGAAGTTCCCTTTTTGGGTGGCATGTTGGCCAAGTATCACTTTTGAACCTTGATTTTGAGGTGGTTGCAACAAATGATATTTCTTCCATTGTATCTCCCCAAGTTTCGTCCCTTCTAGGTATGACTTTCCTTTATGTATTTCTATGATATTTCTTCTCTGCAATTCCAGTTCGATCAAAATTGGATGTCCCAATTGGAATTTACGGTAACTCCCCAGCTTGCCGAGGTTTTGGCCTTTCGGAGATCTCACTTGTGGTGTGCTCCACACAAAAATAGTGATATAAATTCTAAAACTTCGCTAAATAACATGGACTTTTCACAATCAATGCAACCAGTCCCACACAATTTGGATACTCTAGGAAGAAGTTATGATTGTTTTCACCGGAACACCTTCTTGAGACTAGTCAATGGGACTAGTGAAATACCCTATCTTACAAAGGGTATCTAAAATTTATGATGAAACAGAAGCTGAACTTTTTTACCTCAAATACCTTACTAATTTATATAAATAGCCTCAAGACTCGGGGTTTGAAACGTTACATAAATGTTTTTATAGAAAAAAAATTCCACAATGACTTCGATTCGGGGATGATTCGAACTATCTTTATGCAATTATTATCTTTGAAATTTTAAGGCCTCGGGGCTAATTTTAGACCAAACATGATCTATCTACTAAATATACTCCAAATGGTTCCTTCTGAAATGTTGTAGAAACAAAGTTATATTTAAAATTCCAAGATGTCTCGGATATAGCAACGAAACCCCAAGAACTTGAGCTCTGATACCATATGTTAAAATTAAATATCAATATAGCATAGAAAATCCTTGAAAAGTAGTCAACACCTTGAAAGAGAGAGTTGGATAATATAAGCCTCTTCTGAGAGCCTCCTTTTACTTGTAAATGTTCAAGGTACAGAGATGATTCAAAGTAGAAAATCTCTCATTGGGTATATGGGAACTAGGAGGTATAATTACAAGCTAATGGCTAAAGCCGACATAAATAAAATAAGGAATACTAATCTAATATGCCCCAATTAAGGGAATTATTAAGGACAATAATGAGACTTAACATCATCTTAAGGAAAGAACTAACAATATAAACCAACTTGAAGCAGAGTTTGGTCAAGAGAGAAAGGACTTGAGAATAAAATGGTAAATCACATTAAAAATCCATCTTGAAGAAGCAAAGAGAAAAAAAAAATAAGTCATGAAATTATCCAGATAATGAAGAAATAAAGGAAGGGGTTGAGGGAAGCTTGAAGAAAGATTTGTTGCATTGAGAGTATTAAAATAATCAAGATCAATGGAACATTGAAGGATAGAAACATCACGCATCAAATGTAGAGAATGAATACAGAAACACTCTAGGTTGCTAGAAAAGAAGAATGAAGAAAAGAGCAAAGAGTTATGCAGAGTAATCAAAGGAAGGAATCATGGTCAACAAAAACCTAAGAAAACTATTAAAGATACAAATTTTTTCCAAGGAAAAAAAAAAAAAAAAAAAAAAAAAAACTTCAATCATTATCATGATGGATCAAGGAATAAATTCAGAAGGGACTACACAAATAATATCATTCACTCCTCAGTTATTGTAAATTTATTTTATGGTCAATGTTTTTATTGTCTTAAGTTTGGACATGGGTTGGAGATTACAAAGGATTATTAAAGAAATTTTTCAAGCAAGAAATTTTTGTATTTATGTAACATTGAGATGTTACCAAATTTCATAACTATGGACACATAACTAGTGATTGTAGAAGAATGATCGATACTTCCATGAAGAGAAAATTGATATCAGATATAAGAAAATTATGGATAAGAAAACGCAAGAACAAGTGAATAAATCAGGGTCAGTGAAGATTAGTGATAAAGCGAGATGAAGACAAATCTACAAAGAAACGAATAAAATGAATATGTTAGATACAAAAATGTTTGAAAAATAAATGAAAATAAGGACGAATTAAAATGAGCAGATTCAAGAGATTGTACTTCTAGGTATTGTAGTGAAAGATGAATCCTGAGACAGAAATAAAAGTGGGAGTTGAAAGAGATGATGAATCTAACAATGAAAGCATGATGTGTATTCATCATCATAGTAGAAATTGTTCTAAGCCATCCGACTAGAGACTCTGGGTAATATGAATATTAAATAGGAGGAGTCTATGTTGTAGTTGAGACATACCAGAGAACCATCGTTCGAGCATCTTGCATGGATTTAGTTAAGACAAAATTCAAGGCAATGTCAGGTTAGTAGAAGTATAATATGATAGATTGATCAATTACAATAGTGAAGAAATTGCATGATAGTATAGTGATAGATGGGTCAGCAGTATGGATAGTTGTGTAGTAGAGACTTGGATAGTATGGATAGAGATGGATTAGTAAGAACACTTAGTAGGTTAGGATAGATGTAATAGTGGACAAGACCATGGATTCATAGATTGTGGCACAGGAGAGTGGTTACTTGACAAAGGAACATTATCATAATGGATGATAATTACACATGAATATTTGAATGCTTATTCTTGAATTATTTTCATATGTTGTGAGTTGATTACAAAGGACACACCAATAAACAATAACTCCAAAGGAAAGCGGTACAAGAAAGACTTATATTTTTCCTATGCAACATGTTGTAGAGAAATCAAGGGAGAGAAACATAACCAAGAATATAGGTATAAATATCATTCAGAGGAGTTGTCAGATAGAGAGGTAAGAATGGAGGTATGGTTCTAGGGGAAGAGATTCATCATATGGAGGATTAAGAGTTAGATTCTTGGAGAGAGAGAGAACATGCATGTTTCCACAAGGAGATATTGTCACCAGGGAAGAATAAGGTGAGTGATATGAATTAAGTGTTTCATTAGAGTGATACTCTTTTTTGAAAAGGGGATATATTATTCATATGAAGGAGAGATAGTAATTAGAGGCTTAGAAACACATAGAAATATCAAAGGAATTTATATAGAGGGAGAAGACCCAAGGAGGATTCGTTCAGGAGGAGCAACCCCAAAGGGATATACCCTTTTCTAGTGATGTCAAAAGGGAGAGATAGAAATATCTGAGGATTATAATAATGAATGTTATCATGACTAATTATTTCCATCAATGTTAGTGTTGCCATCAATTCCAAAGGGGGACATTATTGAGAAAATTGGCTTAGGTGGATGGCTAGTTGGTTTGGACTGTTGGTTCTCATTGTTATCAACCACAGGAGAGTGATATTGTAGATTGATGTCAACCACGGAAAGAGTGATGTGTAGATTGATGTCCAACCCTTAGTGATTGATGTCAACCCTTGGAAATTACAGTGAGTAATTCTAGTAGCACAAAGGAAACTTGGAGTGAGGACTCGCTTTTGTTTGAGGTATAAATGAATGAATAATGAGTGAATCTCACAATGAAAGATTATTCTAGATGGATAGTATATGTCATTCCATTTTGGTGATATGTGGAATGTCACATAACTCCTCATGGTTAGAGATTTATGGCCATATGAAGTTGGATAGCCTCATGAGTTTTCTAGAATCCCCTAGAAGGTCAAAGGAATTCAATTCTAGAAGCTCCTAGAAAGAAGTGTATTAATCAAATTGATGCTAACTAGGATTTAATCCTTAGGTTGGTTGTTTTCATAGAATAAAATATTAAAAATAAATTGGATTTGCAACAAAGAAGTTGTGAGTTTGATAATTATGGTAAAGTATTAGTTGTGATGAGAATATTGAATAATCAAAGTGGGTGTTGGTTGTGGGACTTTGATTATCTTCTTGATTGGTCTTGTGTTTTGACCATGTTTATACCCATAGAGACTTTTACCCAGTAGCACACTCTTCCATGCGGTATTGAAGGGGAATCCCTGCAGTCAGTGAGAAGCCCGAAGGAAAAAATTCCATATAAATGTATATTCTAATTTCATTGCAAATCTAGACCATTCATTACAAGGTGCATATCTAATGGTAGAAATTATGTTCCATCCATTCCATTATCCGCCCCTCCTCCATCCATCCATCCATTCCATCCTCCATCCATCCATTCCATTTCCTCCTTCCATCCATCCTCCTCCATCCATTCCATTCCGTCCATCCATCCTCCATCCGTCCTTCCATCCATCCATCCTTCCATCCATCCCCTCCATCCATTCCATCCATTCCATCCTCCATCCGTCCATCCATCCATTCCATCCATTCCATTCCTCCATCCATCCTCCTGTCCGTCCATCTTCCATCCTCCATCCATTCCATCCATCCATTCCATCCATCCGTCCATCCATCCATTCCTTCCTCCATTCCGTCCATCCATCCATTCCATTCCATCCATCCATCCATCCATCCATCCTTCCATCCATTCCATTCCTTCCATTCCATTCCATTCCATCCTTCCTCCATCCATCCATCCTCCTTCCTTCCATCCATCCATCCATCTCCATCCTTCCGTCCATTCCTTCCATCCATCCATCCATCCTTCCATTATCCATCCTCCGTCCATCCATCCATCCATCCATTCTTCCATCCATCGTCCATCTTCCTTCCATTCCATCCATCCATCCATCCGTCCATTCCATTCCATCCATCCTCCTGTCCATTCCTTTCCTCCATCCATTCCGTCCTCCATCCTTCCTCGGGCTCCATTCCATCCTCCTCCATCTCTTCCTCCTGTCTCCTTCTGAAAGCAACTAGGGTTTTCTTTTTCTTCACATGCTGGGATCTTCATGCAACCTACAATCACTTTCTTCTTTCTTCCACTATATCAATGACCTGGCTAGTCACAACACATCAATCCTCTCTAATAGCAGCTTGCTGCATTATCCACAAAATCAATATGAATGCTATCTCAATCATGTATAAACAAGCAGCCTTACCATAGCAATCATGTCACTGCTGAATCACAAGAGTGTTGCTTCCTCCATCAACCAAATCAACCAAAGGCAGGCCACATCATAGAATCCGCACCAGGGAATTCCCAAGCATTCACAACACATCAAAACAATGGCACATCCATCAAGACAACAATGTAGCCATACCGGTGTCTCAGTGATCGGGGGCCATAGAATGGAATCACGGAACACCTTCTCGTAATCGAAGGCTTAACTGGTTCAAACGCAAATCTGTGATTTTTTCCACTCCACACTCCATGTACAATGTCATCCCGTGTGTACACTGACCCTATACACAACCATCCCACGTACATGCACCCTATACCTGAATGACAGGTGGACATGGAAAATAGGGTTTAAGTAGAATCTGATACTTTTAGTCAAGGTCGATATTGCCGAGCTTTATGTGTCCATGAGATTCTCCTCTTGCTCTCTTCCTCAAAATATCTTCAATCATGCTCAACAGAGATACGCACCAATAGGATGCTCTCACAGAAGCTCTCCATCAATACTCCTGAGATATTCACAAGAATCTCTTCGTTGATCCACAAAAGGGATTCTCATCACATGTGCATTTTACAAGAGATCCTAGCTGTATTTACACTTTCATCTTCTGAGTCCCTTAGCTTAATTTTTTGGTTTTCTTAGCAATTTATAGGTTCCTTAACCTATTTTCCTTATTTTAGGGGTTAACCACTTTCCATGAATAGAAAGTTCTCCAACTTTATCTGTTTAAATATTCCTTCTTGATTTTGTCACTTCATTTTATTATTTAAATAATCTTTCTTGATTTTTGTCACTTCCTTTTATTTTTTAAATAATGATTTCTTCTTTTTCAATAACTTTGACTTCTTTGACCTTGGGGGCTTCAAGCCTTCATATGGGGTCCTCCAACCACCATAGAGCCATAACTCTCAGTGAGGATTTATGTGACATTACCTTTCCAGGAAATGGAATGACAAAGCACTATCCATCTAGGATAGTTTCACCAACAACTTTATTGATCTTCATATCATTATTCCACATCTGAGAATGGGTCCTCAAACCGTTCTCCTAGGATAACGCAATCATAAAGTGTCTTCCATGAGGGATTTCACCATGGGGACCACTTTGGAGCTCATCCATTTATTACACCTTATCAACCATGATAAAGACAATAATGATTCATATTTTCATAAATTCACCTTGCATCATTCATATTTATCATGTATCAATGACAACTCGGTGATCCATCTTCATCAATGCATCATATCAATGATCCATATTTATCAATTTGTTTCCACTTGGACATATCATTTCTCATCGGGGCATCATATCAATTGGTTTCGATTGGACATATATCATTCTCATCAATGGCATCATATCAATTGGTTTCCACTTGGACATCTATCATTCTCATCAATGGCATCATATCAATTATCCATCTTTATCAATTGGTTTCATTTTTGACATCTATCATTCTCATTAATTCATATTCATTGTTCATCAATCATCAATCAATCAATTACTTGACATCAATCAATGGAAATCAATCAAATGACCATTTACACATCAATGACCGGATGATCCAACAATCTCTATCAAACCATTGGCATCAATGACAACATGATCCAATCTCCCCTTTGGCATTGATGGAAATACCAACATTGATGTCAACTCCAATTACCAATTATTGATGTCAACATGTCAGACAAGGTGCTCTTCATCAATAGCCAATGTGACTATCTCCACATCAATCTCTCCATCAATAGACATCAATCACATCAATGTGATTGTCTCTCCCATGACATCAATGGCAAAGGGCAATTATCCTCTTGGGGTTGCTCCCCTTGATACTGTTGCCGCTGGAGCAAAATCTCCCCTTTTGAACAGGGATATCAATGCAGTGTAATGCTGAAAATACATCAGACATACTCCCCCTGGCGAATGTTTCTCCCATGGAATTATGCCCTGTTCTCTTTCTTCAAATATAGGTCTCTTTTTCTAGGTATGTATCTGATAACTATCTCCTCCTAGAATCCTTGGGAAGAAGAATGAGACTCCCTCCTAAGGGTATGTCTGCCCGCCTATCTTCTTTGCAAGATGAATATGCTACCATATTACGATCCTTGGACCAGTTCATGCATCAAACTTATTGCTATACCATTCATCATGAAAAAAATATATGTCAACAATGAAATGAAGAATCATAGACAGTCTTATCCACCAAATTCATCATGTACCAAAATGTGTCCACCATGCACAACATACATGTACATCAACAATGTGCCAACATGTGCATCTATCAATTATGCCAACCATGTGCATTTATCGATATGCCAACCATGTGCATGCATCTACCAATATGCCAACATGTGCATCTACCAATATGCCAACCAGCTAATGCATCTACCAACATGCCAAACAATGTATCATATTACTCATGATACATCTCCATCATGAACAAGTGCCACAATCGTATCGAGCAAATACCAATGTTGTGAAAATCAAGTAATACCAGCATGAGTGTACTACTATGCACCAATGCTACAAAATAATTAGAGTCCCATGCATTGTAATTCTATTCCTCCATAAAACGTGTGCCAATCATCCAACCGTATGTCTCAGCATGCTTGGCAGATCCATATGAGAAAATGCATACCATGATATCAACATATGCTTCAATAATAATCATGAATATACCGACCATGTACACCACGCCATCATCACAAATGATTAATTGACCAATCGGCATCGAATCCATGCTCTTGGGTTGAATTACCATGCTTTTAGATATTTATTTTTATTATGTGCTGTGTTTATCTCACCATGAAAACTACGCAACAAGCGATTATTTAGAACCTACAATAAACAATGTAGGACCACAGAATCTGAGTTATGCCATCATCAAACTCCAATCCATGTGCATTGCCTTTTCCCAAAGTCTTTATAACAGACATGCGGCCTACTGGCCCGAAGCGCGTGTGTACCGCGACCTATTGAAGGTCGACGCGTGTGTACCTGCGGCGTCTTAATGTTACGCAATGTATGCCTTAGTAAATGACACTTTTGAACTTCCTTCAGTCTTTCATTACGATAAAACATACGTCTTCTTCACCCACTTATGTAGATGACCCTTCTCTTCAGAATTGAGGTCTAGGTATCCATCTTTTCAAAGATGTCTCCCTTTGTGGTCATTCCTTCTTCTATCCATGCTATGTGAAGTCCTCATCATGGACTTTTCTTCTTATGTTCAAGAAATCTTGGGATTTGTGTAAAATCCACTCACCGGTTATATAGCATCTCATGGAGTTACAATGAACAACAATGTGTCCCTACTTGATCACATCTCCAACACCTCATGGTATTTGAATTCTTCGTATATCTTCTTTCATAAGATCTACACTCAAAAGAATTGTGACTATATCCATTACATGAATAATAATACCCATGAAAAAACACTTTCATTACCTTTGCTTTGGTGTCCAAATAATGGCTTCTTGATGTATTCCTTGCTTTGTTCTTTTGAAATTTTGTTTTCTTTGTGTAGATGGATTGTTTGAAACATTGTCTTCCTTCTTTGATGGACTTACCTCATGCTTCTTTGAGGTGCTTGCTTCATCATGTTTATCTTCTCCTTTATATCCAAGAACTGATTTATCACATGATGGTCTTTGACTTTCCAATATCTCATTGTGGCCAAATCCACTACAGTTGTAGCATCTCATGGAGTTACAATGAACAACAATGTGTCCTACTTGATCACATCTCCAACACCTCATGGTGTTATAGATTCTTCCATTATATCTTCTTTCATAAGATCTACACTCAAAAGAATTGTGACTATATCCATTACATGAATAATAATACCCATGAAAAACACTTTCATGCCTTTGCTTTGGTGTCCCAATAATGGCTTCTTGATGTCTTCCTTGCTTTGTTCTTTTGAAATTTTCTTTTCTTTGTGTAGATGGTTGTTTTGAAACATTGTCTTCCTTCTTTGATGGACTTACCTCATGCTTCTTTGAGGTGCTTGCTTCATCATGTTTATCTTCTCCTTTGTATCCAAAACCTGATTTATCACATGATGGTCTTTGACTTTCCAATATCTCATCCAAGATTCTTGAGCTATTCAAGAATTTGTTTGACTTCTCTACCTTCTTTCTAAGGTCAACAATTTCAGATTCTAGCTTACAACATGATTCTTCTTTTTCATTTATTTTAATCTTCAATAGTTCCTCTATTCTTTTAGCTTCTTCAATTTGGGTCTTGAGATGAACAATGTTTCAAAACATTTTCTAATCTCATCATCTACAGTCATATCCTCTTTTTCATTCTTTAGTCTTGTGACATCTTCTTCATTTTCTTCTAATATAGTCCTATTGTTCTCTTATTGTTCCTTGATCATTTCTTTCAACTTCAATATGTGATCTAGGTGGATATCGGTGGCCACCCACCTTTTCCGACTGGCTCAAAACAATTTTCTGGCAATTTTGGCAATTTACTATTTTTAGCAGGTTTTAACTTTCGGGGCCATTTTGAGGGACTAAATGAAGGTTTTTTGAGATCGAGATTTTCAATGATAGCCGAAGGCATAATCTCCTCGACGATACCTTTCCAACGAGCTATCACACGCCTAAAACGGAGATTGTATGCAAAAGTTACGACCCCGAGAAGTTGATGTACTAACTTACCCAAACGGGGCCCACATGACTTTTGGC
>SNQJ01S0307058.1:0-10104 GCA_010110895.2 Picea sitchensis | reverse complement strand
TTTTCCCTTGCAAGAGATGAAGGAATCGGGACCATAGACCCCATGGTCCATGGAAGTGCCTGGACCGTCCATCTATAGAGAACACGTGGCTACTGGTAAGCGCTTCGATGTTTCAGAACCTGGGAAACAAAAGGGAAAAGAACCCTTGTCTTCGCGAGTCACGAAATTCCGATCACCGAAGCCTCGAAATGGCGTGAGGTGTGATTAAGATTGAGAAAAGCTAGGATTTGATCGTGACTGTTGATCATCCCAAAAATACCATGACCGTCGATCTTGGTTGAGGGTCGCCGCCGTCCATCGATGGGACACGTGGTTGTCAGTCGACGTTTTGGTGTTTTGGCATCCGAGGAACCAAAAGGAAAGAAACCTTGCCTTCGCGAGTCATGAAATCCCGATACTCGAAATCCCGTGGACCGTTGGATCCATGCTCCTAGGAGTCGTCGATCTCTTACACGACTTTCCATATCGGAATTTGGATATTTGAATGATGAAGAGTCTTGGAGTCGTTGCATTTCGAACTCCCGAGTATCGAAACCCCGAAATGATTCATACGGTTGGATCAAGGGAGGCTTACGGCCGTCGATCTCCCTTTGGAGGGAAGCTTTGGAGACCTTGGAAGTTTTGGGGATTTGAATGGGGAAAGGTAGAAGTCGTGTATCGTGATTCCCCGAATCATGAAAATCCGATAAGATCTTGGCTAGCTTAAGCATGTGGACATAATATAGGGTCGTGTAGACAAGACCCCAAGAGAGAAACTTGCCCCTTGCTAGCCCCATCGGGGTTCAACGTTTCGCTGTTTCAAGCTTCGGGGTTTGCAGAGTCGAGCGACTCGACATTCTGGTAGCACTGAGTTGTGAAGTGTGAAAATATGCCGTGTTGATTCAACCCATAGTCATGAACTACAACCACATGGAGGTGGAAACATGAAAGAGCTAGCCTGTGCTAAGCCCCGTAGGACTTCGGGGATTCTGATCGCTGAGAAATCAACGAAAAAGTTTGATTTTCGTAGTGGGTATGTGACACTCTCTCATATGTCTAATGAATGATAATAGCTCAAAGGATTCATCAATAAATGCACATAGGTCAGGTTATGCAATAGGAAATATTTGTATTTTTTTTTAAAGGGTTGGTAAGACAAGCAAGAGAAATAAACCATTGGGAAATGAATTCAAAGCCTGAAAATTAAAAATATTGAGTCAATAGTTGATGGTGTACTCTCAGAAAGAAAAGTAAAAGTAATTATTTCTCTTCAGCAAATGATCAGTGTTTGGATGGAAGCGAAAAAGAGAAAAGGACAACCCACTACACTAAGATCACCTAACAAAGGGTGAGTTCTTAATGTAACTTTAGAAGAAAAACAGAAAGGAGATAGATCACCATGGACAAAGCACCGAATATAGATGAATTATGAACATGAAATCCTTAACACCTAAACAAGTATTCACTGTATGAATGGAACATCAAATCTAGATGAATTCCAAACATTTACTCTCAGCTAAATACTAGAAAGAACAAACAATAATGTAGATAAGAATTAACAGGAAAACCACACTAAGAACAACACTGTCATGAATCTTTGCCTCCAAAAGAACAAGACTTCTGTATTAATTCATTAGGATGTTCTGAGAAATTGACACACGGTACAATAGCCTCTCTGGCTAAAATTCAACCCCCCCCTCCATACAAACTAATAGTTTAAATAATAAAAAACAATTATGCAACTGTTCCTATTTTTTTGGAAATAAAATCAAATAAATTTTTAAAAAATAAACTAAATTAAGGAAAAGGTTGCAATGGCTCGAGCTATTGGAAGGCTGCTAGATCAAATCTCTTTGGAATCTGGAATAAATTTCCAATGTACCATTTGTCTCTAACTACCAACTGTGTTGATCCAGATTTAGGAGAAGAACAAACTGATTAATAGACTGAATAAAATAAACACATAGATATGAAGAACAACACAGATATCTAGTGAACAATATCTTCTATTGAATAAATGTAATAGGATGAAACCGTAAAACTGTAGAACTGAAACACTTTCTCGAATGGTGGTAGCTATCTCTGAGAAGAGATGCGGCTGCTACACACATTCGTCTGAGCATAATGATTACAATGAGGCTCCAGAGGCCTTTTTAACATTACTCATGAATGCAAAAACCCTAGACATCCAAAAAACCTAACCCTAGGAGATGAAATGCCAAAAGTTATGTGGGCCCCTATGGGTAAGTTGGTACCTCAACTTCCCGTGGTCATATATTTTTCATACGAGCTCCGTTTTAAGCGTTTGATAGCCAATTGGAAAGGTATTTTCGAGAAATACACATTACACCATCAAACTGTGACTCCATCTACAGTTTGATTGTGGAGATCCAAAACAATTTTTTAGGGCCCCAAAATGACCTCGAAAATACAACAAGATGTGATGACATGAAAACATACAAAATAATCCAGTTGGATTAAGTGGGAGGCCACCAGTATCCACCTGGAAGATGTGTAGGGATTCAGACAACCCTGGAAGTATAGAACCCATAATTACAAAGAAGTACAAAAGACCGTGCTAAACTAAAAAATTTCAAGAGGAGCCAGTCGGAATAGGAGGGTGGCCACCAATATCTTCCTGGATCAATCCTCCCCCCTTAGGAACAATGGTCTCCATTGTGTTGAGTTCCCCTATCATGTGAGGAAACTTTTGTTGAATTTGGCCCCGGGTGAGCCACTTTCCTTGGTGGAGGAGTTTCCTTGCCTTGACATCCCGATAAAGCTGGATCCTCTGCTGGTGAGTTCCCTTGACCTGTTTGTACAATATCTGATCAGTGGATTCCTATTACATGTAGTTAGGGTTGATCTCCGTTGGTTTCATCTTTTTTGCGATCTATAAGGTCTCCAATAATGGTGGAAAATATGGCCGAAGGAGGTCCACATTGAACACTGGGTGCAAGCCAAGGAAGGGTGGAGTGTTGAGCTCAAAATCATTTCTACCCATAGCCTTGGTAATGGTGTAAGGCCCATAGCGAAGTGGGAAAAGCTTCCGATGGGGCCTTGTAAGATGCTCCTTCTGCAAATGTAACCAGACCTTGTCTCCAACTTGAAACTGGTTCGACACCCTATGTTTACCATGGTGCTGCTTGTACTTAGCATTGGATTTCTTTAAAATCTCATGGACTTGTTGGCGGATGTGATGAATCTGCTCAATGAATCTGGTGGATTTTTCGGTCTCAGGTTGAATATGCGAAGAGTCTGTATGTGTGGTTGCAAGAGGTAGTGCAACATCAATGGGACCTAAGGGTTGGAATCCAAGTCCCACCTGAAATGGGCTATGGTTGGTGGATCTATGAAGATCCTTGTTGTAATTGTGATGAACATAGGGGAGACTCTCATCCCATGTACTCAGATTCTTAGAGTTGTACATGCGCAGGATGTGCACAATCATCCGATTGATGACCTCTGTTTGGCCATCTGTTTGGGGGTGGAAAGAAGTGGATTTAGTGAGCTTGGTGTCCAATAGTGACCAGAGACTCGACGAGAATTTGATGAGGAATCCATTGTCCTAATAAGAGATGATGGTCTATGGTATCCCAAAGTGTACCCACACTCATTTGAAGAAGAGGTTGGTGGTATCTATCATTGTAATGTTCTTCTTCCAGGCTTGAGGATGGCCATATTCGAAAACTGATCAACGAACACAAATAAACAATCATTTCATTTCTTGGTGGATGAAAGGCCATACATGTAATCCATCGAGATGGATTCCCAAGGCTTCTCGGGGGTAGGAGGAGGGGTGTATAATCCTTGCTTCTTGATGGTTGGCTTGAAAATGGCATAGGCAATGCAAGATATGATATACTTGTTGATGTCATGTCAAAGTTTTGGACAATAAAATGTTTTTGGAGAATGACCATAGTTTTCTCCACACCAAAATGTCCTGTCATCTGATTATTGTGGGCTTCCCAAATCATCTTTTCATACTCACTGGAAGAAACACAGAGATGACCCAGATGTCATAAAATCTCGTCCTGAATTTGAAAACCAGTGACATTCGCGCCCATACCCAAGACCTGATAGGTGGTGGAGAAGTCTGGATCTTGTTGATAAAGTTGGGGCCACTCAAATGCCTCATGTCCACAGGACTGGAGCACAGTGGTGAGTGTAGCCATGGGAGGTCGATTGAGGTAGTCAACGACACGATTTTTTATCCTTGTCTTATACTTGATGTTGAGATGGAACTTTTGTAGGTAGGTGGACCACTTATGATGGCGGTCATTCTGCAACTTCCCCTGTGTTTGTATGAACTGCATAAGCTTGTGATTAGTTTGGATGATCGTCTCCTTTCCCAAAATGTCATGTTTCCATTAATGACAGGCTTGTATAATGGAATACATTTCCTTGTCATAGGTGGGGTTTTTTCGAATAGTATCTAAGAGTGTCTCACTATGGTATGCCACCTGATGACCATGCTGAGTGAGAACTGTGCCTACAACATAGTTAGATGCATCAGTCTCAATCTTGAACAGTTTTTGTAGATCGGGAAAGGAGAGTACTAGAGTTGAGCACAAGCGATGCTTCAGATCATCAAATGATCGTTGTTGTTTTTTCCGCCACATGAAATTTTCCCTGCCACCACCCTTGGTCACATGGATGAGGGCCCATGCAAAATATGGGAGAATCCCAACATGAACCATGGGTAGAACTTGGTTAGTCCTAAGAAGCTCCAAATCTTGGTTAGTGTGGTCGGGGTTGGTCAATCATGGATGACTTGGATCTTAGCATGATCAACATGTACCCCATGCTCATCAACAATGTATCCCAAGTGTTGGACCTTGTTCATGCCAAAGGAACATTTTTCCAGGTTGGCATATATATTGTGCTGCCGCAGAGTGCTCAAAAGTTGTTGAATATGCTACATGTGCTCCTCCCAAGTTTTGCTGAAGATGAGGATTTCATCCAAATATACCACCACAAAAGAGTTGGTGAAGGGTCTCAATACATCATCCATCAACCTCATGTAAGTGTTTGATGCATTTTTAAAGCCAAAGGGCATGACCAACTATTCAAAGAGGTCTTCTTTAGATTTGAAACCTGTCTTCCATACATCAGTTGGTTCGATGTGAACCTAGTGGTAGCCAGACTTTAGGTCAATATTGCTGAAGAAATTCCCCCCCTTGAGTTGATCAAGAAGGTCATCAATCCAAGGAATTGGGTACCGATTTCTGACTGTGATTTTGTTTAATTCTTTGTAATCAATGCGGAGTCGCCAGGTCCCATCCTTCTTCTGCACTAGTACAATCGAGCTTCCACAAGGGAAGGATATGGGTATGATGTGCTCCTTCTGAAGAAGCTCTTGGATCTGAATCTTGATTTCATCATTTTCCATCAGCGAGCGAAGATATACTGGTCCATTAGGTAGACGTGCATTGGGGCTTAGATCAATCGGATGCTTGACTTGGCAGTGTGTCGGTACCGCAGTGGGTGAGGGGAAGATGTATCTATACTCTTCCATGATCCTGTCCACTTTGCTTCTGTTGCAAAGAGAGGCTCTGTGTAGAGGCCACAGATGTTGCAACGACCTTATTCTTACTGTGAGCACATATCACAAAGAAGAATAACTTTCGAGTATGTGAAATGACCTTATTTCATTGATTAGTAGAGATTAAAGAAATAGTGGTAGGCGACGCTACCTCTGGTATCTTGTACAATTGTCTACCCAAAGTAATAATAACACTGCGGGGTCTAGAATCATACACAACATGATGCTTCCACAAATATGGTTTTCCTAAAAGAACATAAAAAAATTCAAGGGGAGAAATATCACACAATACCCCATATTTGAAAGGCTTGATGTCGTAGGGAAGACGACATTGTTGGCTAACACATATATCTCTTCCTTGGCGAAGCCAGCCGACGGTGTAGGGTTGCAGGTGCGGTGTCATCGATAGGTCTAGACACTTTATGACCTCTGCTAAGATCATGTTCTTATGACTTCCGTTATCGACAATGAAATAAAGAGGATCCCCCTTTACCCACCTCTGTGAGTGAAAGAGGCGTTCCCCTTCCTTTGGTTCTTCTGGTTTGATTGGCTCGACTTTGGTGGTAGTGATAGTGGCACTGTGTTCAACATTGATAATCCTCTTCCCTCCTTCTATATTTGATTCAGAATCAAAATCGTCCTCTGACTCAGAGGCCTTCAGCTCGACCATGAGTGATTGCTTGGAGCAACATTCTTCAGTGTTGTGCCAAGTGGTATTCACACCATTTTTTCGTGTCCTTCTTCGTCTTCTCATTGTCCTTCTTGTGTTGTGGCTTGGACTGGTTTTCTTGAGAGTGGCCATATTTTCTCTGTTCCTTGTTGTGTGGGTTGGGGCCGCCTTTTCCTTGCTTCAACTATGAGGAGTTTGTAGATCCAAACTCTCACCTCTTCTGCTTAAATTTCTATCAATCTTGACAACATATCTATAAGTCGTACCCAATGAGGCGATGACCATAAACTCCATTTCTGTTTGAATGTATATATGAAAATAAACACAGTATTTGAGCACTAGATGTCACTTAGAGTGTTTGATACCCAATTTGGTGTGCAGGGTATGGAAAATATTGGTGAAATCTGGTACTTTCTGGTCCATTTCTTCACGCAGGGTGGTTCATCAGGTGTACTAGTCCCCGTAGCTTCCAACAAGGTAGTACTGCTCTTTAATGGAATCCCGGAAGGAATCCCATGTAGAGGAAGCCAAAAATATTACATATTCCTCTATGGCCCTTTGCTCAGAGTAAGTGTCCCACCAGTCCTTAACATGGGGGACGACCTTGGGGAGTGAAAAAGTAATATTTTCCCTATTGTAAAAATTGTGTACCAAAAAATACCCTTCAAGCATATTCAACCATTTATCTACAGCATCCGCATCTATCAGTCATTCAAATAATGGAATATCAAAATTTACATGTACCTTGAAGGGGGTTGCATGGCCACTTGATGAAGATGCTTCTCCTGTGGGTAGCCGCCGAAGGATCTGCGCAAAGTTGTCCATCATTTCGTTCCTTTGTGGCGCAAGGGATTCCTCGAGCAACATTTTAAAAGGATCTCTTGCTCCATCATCTTTCTTTTCGTCTCCCATGGGTTGTTGTCGGGCTTGGCGTGACCGATCTTGCAATGGCTCAATTGGTTCGAGTCCCAACTTCTTGTACCTAGATCTTATCGAAAAATAAATGAAGAGAAGACCGCTCTGATACCACTAATCCAGATTCAGGAGAAGAATCAACTGATTAACAAACTGAATACAATAAACACAAAGATATTAAGAACAACACAGATATCCAGTAAACAATATCTTCTATTGAATAAATGAAATAGGCTGAAACTGTAAAACTACAGAACTGCAAGACTTACTCAAATGGTGGTAGCTATCTCTGAGAAGAGATGTGGCTGGTACGCGGATCCTTTTGAGCAGAATGATTACAATGAGGCTCCAGAGCAGGGATGATTTTAAGGATGGAAATTCATATTAAAATGTAGAAACATGGACTAATCTTACTAGTCCTTTATATGAAAAATGTAAAATGTTTGGCTATAGTTTTGTAAAAATATTCAAATTTCTAAGGATTTTATATAGTTTCTATAAAATTTTGGCGATTTTTAAGGTAAAATAATTTTATTCTATGGAATTTGGGTGAATCATTTTTAGAAAAAATGGAAATTAGCAAATATGTTTTGGGGAAAAACCATGGAAAATTAGCCCATTTTCGAAATTTATCCCCTAAAATCACCTATGCTCCAGAGGCATTTTTAACATTACTCATGAATTCCAAAACCCTAAACATCCAAAAAACCTAACCCTATGAGATGAAACGCCAAAAGTTATGTGGGCCCCTATGGGTAAGTTGGTACCTCAACTTCTTGGGCTCGTAACTTTTGCATACGAACTTTGTTTTAGGCACGTGATAGCCCATTGGAAAGTTCTTTTCGAGAAATACACATTACACCATCAAACTCTGACTCTTTCTATAGTTTGACTGTAGTGATCCAATAAAACATTGTTTAGCGCCCCAAAACGGCCCTAGAAGTACAACAATATGTGCTGACATGAAAACATACAAAAGAAGCCAGTTGGATTAAGTAGGAGGCCACCAGTATCCACTTGGAAGATGTGTAGGGCTTAAGATATCCCCGGAAGTGTAGAACCCACAATTACAAAGAAGTACAAAAGAACGTGCTGAACTAAAAACTGTCAAGAGGAGTTAGTTGGAATAGGTGGGTGGCCACCAATATCCACCAGGATCATGTGTCCACATATTTGGCTGTCAGGTATTGATAACATCCTCATGCCATCTACTATATTTTCCCTAATATCCTGAAAAAGATCCAAAAGATGTGGCACAATATGCCATTTGTTCTTTTGCAAGGTTTAAATTAATTGCCACATGCCCTTGACTGCTAATTTTCTGCCATGAAATCTGGGCTCTCTGCCACACACAAACTTTCTTTATCTTTCCTGCTAAAGAATCTACTAGAATTTCGCTGTCACCATTTATCTCGATTCACTTAGTGGGAAGTTCAAAATTGACTTCTCATCCACACAAATTGCTGCCACTGGAGTCCTTCCAATCTTGATTAAATCAAAGGAAACATCCATTGTGTTATCTCCATTTTGATAAACTCCCCTAATGCATACAGTAACAACAATTTGGATTCCAAGATAGGCAGTAAAATACATGATTATAGAAACTGTGATAGCATTATTTGCTCGTATAATTTTGTTGCAGTCAAACTTGTATGAGGAACACCATTTAAAAGCTCATCTTTCACCCTCAGACTTGATATCCTTTTTTATGCTTTATGAAGAAAGATCCAAGGTTTCTCATATTTCAAGGAAAGCATCATGTAGCCACAAAATTTGTTTGGCACATCTATAGTTCAAAAGAGTGAGAAATGGGTCGATTTATTAGATGCCAAAGAAGCTCCAAGTGGATGTTAAATATGATTTCCCATGAATAGATTAATGTGAATGTTGTTGAGATCTGAACCTGCAAACCCATGACCAAAAATATTGCATCGATTGTGCATCATGGTCGTAATTTTGGATCTGCCTGCGTACATCCTTGGCATCCTTAAATATAATTATTGCAAACAATACAAACTTTAGGCAAACAGAGCTCAAATAGTTTTGATCTTTACAACTGTTTTTGATAGCTTCTTCGACTATAATTTTAATTCACTCATCACTTCAGGTTCTGGGCTACTCGGAAACCATGGAGATCCTTGCAAACCCTTCCATAATTCCATATATGAAAAAAAGAATATCATGATCTTTTGAATTCATGAAGGTAACCAAAAATCTCGCAGGTTCTCCACCATTCGGGTGCTCTCAACAAATGTTTACACTTGGTATTTTGAATACTTGCAATTTGTTGCTTGACTTATGCGCCGATGACCTGTGGGATTCTCGTGGATTCCGTTCGATGTTGTCAATGTTTTTCAATTGCTTTAATGTTTGGGCACCTATTTGGTAGTGAATGTTGCATATGTTGTTGATGATCATCAATACCTTTCTCTCCACCTGCGCTTTGATGATCTTCTGCCTCGACAACTGGACACTTAATCTCTGTTTTGAATAGAAACCTGGAACGCTTTCCCATTAAAATACCATTCAGGATTCCCTCGGCAATACTAACTTGAACACCTAGAATATAAATGCTTGGAAGTCATGTTGGTCGGTAATTTGAACAGTAACACCATCTATCGAAAATCTTGGTGCTTATTTCTAGTTTTGAGTTTGCAGGATATATCCCATATCGATCGATTGATAGGGTTCTATTAATGTTTATATACAATATAACATACAACGTCTATTGACACGTTGTGAAAGCACTATGCTCATCTTCGACCCTGGGCTATGGTGCTTATGTGTCGAGTTGCTGCTTGGGCTTTGTTTTGAGATTGTCGATACCTCGGGTGCTTGACCCGTTGTGTAATGCTTAGCTCATAGAGTTAGATATATTGGGCGCAATGATCCCATTCCCGACAACACAAAATAGATCTGAAAAAACAAATTTCTTTGCCAATTCTACTTTTGTTATTTGACATGATAAAGAGTGCACTTAACCCTATGAGCATAT
>SNQJ01S0307056.1:0-10104 GCA_010110895.2 Picea sitchensis | reverse complement strand
AAAAAATACCAGGACTCGCGCTAGTTGTCTAATGTGAAATATCTCCCAACCTAGATCAAATCTCCACGCCATGGGTAAAACACATCATATAACCACCAATCGTTGCATCAATGCATCAACTCAGCGGGTGAAAGTAAGTAGAAAATTAATTATGTATTTAATGCCATTAATCATTGAATATAACCCATTTCATCGAAGATCGCAGGCATTTAACTTGCATTCCGCTCCCTAGATTGTGTCATAATTTGTGATTGTTTTTGGCTAAGTGAATGCTTGTGATTATGCCCTGCTAACAAATCAAATATATGAAGTTACATCCATGGTAAGAAAGATCTCCTGAACAATTTCAACATTTGGGGAAAGATCAGAGGTAACCACACAATAACTAAAGATTGCAAAATTATTAATGAGCAAGGAGAATGCAAAGGGTCATTCTTACCATAGGATATGGCTTGCTACTACATACTTCCAAATCCTGGTGAATTGCTTACTAAAATTTTTGTGAATGACTTCTATGAAAAATATGAGAGTAGCAAGATATTGAACAACTGGTGGAAGGAAGACATAAACTTCACCAAGAGGTCGGGGGGAAGATATTCCATTTCAAACCTGAGGGAGCCATACATGTACGTAATGATCTTATTATGTATGATATATGAAGATAGGGATTGATATCAATTCTATGATGCATGGATACCCTTGGCATATTGTGTTGCAATGTGGGGAAGAACGTTTAATTGGGGAAGAGTTATATCCAAAAATATCAACCTAAATATATCCCAAGAAAAATCTCTGAATCTAGGTAGCCCACCCAAATTTCACATGGTGTCTTTTCTTTTGGATGTATTATCTGCACAAAATACATTTCCCTGGATTTCACTAAGATGGAAAGTCTCTGAACCCCTGGTGCATGTGTACTTCAACATGTCGTGGGAAAACATATACAAAAAAATGTATTCCCAAATATGTGACTCCCTCATTCCCACAAATATACTTTGTAATATTTGTCCAAGAGTGCCCTAGATTATCAAAACAGGACAAGAAGGTTCTAAATTGCATTGGGAATTGGTATTTCGAGGAAAATCACACATACCTAATAATATATGGAGGTATGATCCCACCACACCTACTACCTATTTATGTGCATGATAGATTAGTGGTGGGGGAGATTTGCAATCAGACGATTATGCAAGGATTCAATGCTACCCTTATAAAAGAAAAGAAGAAATTGTTCATCCCATATAAGTTTTAGATAGGGTATAATGTTGTAAAGGATGCCAATCATGCTAAGAAAGAAGTCCAATTTCACTTGGAATATAGAGTCATGACAAGTATATACAAAAAACATGATCCTAAAGGATTGATATCAAGACATACAACACAAGTATCCTTAAATTATCCATATTCCCATGAAACATGGGAAGAGGAGTTGCTAAACAAAGATGCCCAAGACTGATAGGAGGTAAAAATGAGAAGGGAACATCCTAGGGTAACCATTTCGCGTCCTTAACCATGCAAGAACAGATCAAAACAGTTAAGGCTGGGGCATCCTACAATGTTGTATTGGGAGTAGAAAACTCAAGAAATGAAGAGGATATTATGACAGGAAAGGAAAGGAAATCTATAATAGTGGAGTAGGAGAATATCATAAAAGAACAAGTTGAGGAGATAAGTGTTCATGAAGAATAGAGACAAAAAGAAGAAGAAGAAAAGGAAGCAGAGGGACTCGCTAAACAAAGGATGAAAGCTAGAAAATAGCAAAGAGAGAAGGAATTCATTGGAAAAAGAAAAAGAGAAAAGGAGGAACAAGCCCAACAAGAACAAGTTGAGGAGAATAAAAAGGAAGAACAAAGTTGGGCCAATGAACTAAATAAAATCCAGGATGAAAAGGCTAGGCAACACAAAAAAGATGAGTTAGATCGATTTCTAAGAGAAGCATCAAGAGCATGAAAAAAAATGAAGGACAACAAGTATCGATTATTGTAAATAGGCCAGGAGAATTCATTGAATTGATAGAGGAGGAAGACACGAGGGATGATTTCACACTCTCTATAATCAATGAGAAACCCAAAGATGAGAAGATCCCTATCAAGTCACTAAAAGGACAAAATATGGAAGTAAATTACCAGGAGGATGGAAATACAAATGATGTTATCCCAAAAGGGAATGATTCCCTTCATCAAAACAACAATGATGAGTCATAAAGTAGTGATGATTTAGAAAAGGGATAACTTGGTCAACATGGTCAAGATGAATCATTACCTGGAATGAAAGGTGGGAAGATAAATGGAAACGAAAATGAAAAAGAGTCTAACCAACAAACTATTGATGAAAGAACAAAGGGAGAACATGAACATGGAAGTAACAAAGGAGACGATAATAATGCAATGAATGAAATAGAGGGAAAAAAAGATGTTGATATTAGTTCAGAGAAGGAATATGTAAATGAACTTGAGACCCAGAATCCTGATGAGAATCCCCTAGATGATTCATAAATGTATAAGCAAGATACTAAAGGGGATAGCCATGATGAAACTCAAAAGGATATCACAACTGGGAAAGATCCCAACCAAGAAGAGATTGAAACAGAGAAGCAGTCACCAGACAAAGGAGCCTCTCAGGTACCAATATTGGAGCATCTCTATGCACTAGGGGGGTTGAGTAACATATTGTTGTAGGGAAATCAACTGATTCCCAAACCAGTCAATGAAGTGGAAAATTTAGAGATCTTTTCCTATTATTAGAAGAATAAATCAATAGTAAAGTGGAAAATTTAGAGATCTTTTCCTATAATTGGAAGAATAAATCAATAGTAAAGTGGGAAATTTAGATATATTTTCCTATAATTTAGAGATGTTTTCCTATAATTGATGTTGGATAGTGAAGCAGTCAACACCACTGAGGAAGTGATCATTGATGTAAATAAGGTTGGAGCAAGCCAACTTTACTTTGTAGGTTTGGCTATATACCATGCCTCTTATGAAAAATGAGTGATGAAGGAGAGGGAACTGGAGCAAGCCGATCCAAAATTGAGTCCCTCAAGCACCAAGTGCACTATCATCAAGAGGTTGGAGGAGCAGTGAAGTTCAAGGAATACCTGCTAGTATTGTGTGATAGCCATAAGAAGGCACAAGAAAATTTGATAGAGAAGGAAATAGGTCTTCAACAAGAATCCTTGTTGTTATGGATTACTTGTAAAGAAGTGAAAATATGGGACGAGAAAGGAGTTGGTATGCTAGAAAATATAGAATCTATGCAATAGATACAAAAGGAAAAGGGATTGAAAGATCACAACATAGAAATGGGTCAGACAAGCGAATAGTTCAAATGCACTCAACATACAAACATGAGGCCAAAATTGTTAATGAACCCTTGGATGAAGCAGATACGAAGTGGGATCACTACAATCAGAGTTGGGATAAGATCAATCGATCAATGTCATAACTTGATTTACCTTATTTCGGCTCCTTCATGGATTTCTAATTGATTGACGAAATGGTAGCTAAGTTATGACGGTTGGTCGATGAGTTCAAAGAACAGGTGCATCAGATCACTGCTATGGAGAAATGACACATGCAAATCATATGGTCTTCCAAATCTATATCGTGGACCAAATGGAGCAGATACTTGACTACATGGAGAAGCACACTTTACGATTCCATGACAAAAAGCATGAGCTATACATGCCAATGGATCAACACCAGTTCCCATTCACTAAGAGTTGCACTCGACTCTTTAGAGAGTGGGCCGATTATGTGGATGAAAAAGGAATCTCGAGGACCCTAAGATCACCCGAGTTGTCATGACTCAAGCTTTTGATTGTCGATTTTTGGTTTCCTATGTAAATTTTTTAGTTATGTTTAGTTTTGTATAATTAAAAGGACCCTAGTAATAGAAAGGACCTTTTTTGGCATTTCAAAGACTACAACTTTTATGTTTTGTAGAACTATTTCGACAATTAATTGGAAACTCTACCAGAGTCTGGAGTATTGTTCTCTTTAGAATCTAATTGGTGATCTACATGACATTATGGATTGTTCTTCTTTGGACCATTGTGTGTTGATGTCTAGTAAGCTTATCATTTATCAAGCTATCTTGTGATAATTTGTATTATACGTCAAGTTCTTATGTTTAATCTGCATGTGATTTCATGCTACTAGTGACCCCATAACATAGAATTATTTATATATTATTAATAGGTCTTGGTATAGATATCTTGCATGCTCGTATGATTTATGTTGCTTGCTCGTTTCTAGGAATTATTTCTTGTGAAACTAAACACATAGTAGCTGGTTGGTTACTTATTAACATAACTCTTTTAAAATTTATATTTAAAAAATAAGTGTGTTATCTTCCTTTTACTCATTAAATGGTTTGTTGGATTAATTTTGTTAAGCTATTTATATGTGTGTCAAGTTATTTTAAATAAACATTGAAAACACACCCCAAAAGAGAATCAATAGTATGATTGAAACCAAGTAGCTTTTAAATCCCATCAAACGGTTCTCGGACCATTAACCCGGAGGATTATTCCATACCAAATAGGGAAGAGTCTAATTGGGCCTCCTTCATTGGGTTTAATCCCTACTGTTGATAAAAAGGAACTTGGCCCCCTCAATAGGGTGAGCACTTTTTCACCCAATGTCCATAGGCTCAGATGCACTATTTGTATCTACAATCTACCCACCCCCGTTCCAAAACATGATACCACCAGGGGATTTATCAGGCTCTCCAAGAAAATTCAAAGTGGGAAGGCCACTCTCCTTCACACTAACCACTAGTTGAAAACCATTTATACCCACCATGCCCATGGCCCCCATGATTTTATCATATTCCTTCCCAGTTGGATTTCCTCTATAGAAGGGAATCCCTTCATGGATAACACCATCCCTTAGTTTCCTTCCCTTCCACTTTTAGTTTTTTTCCAGTATGAATCAAACCCATGACCCTCTAAGCTCAAGTTGGGTTTTGTTTTCAGTCCAACCATGCAAAAAACTCTTGCTTTGATCCTTGCTTGTCTTCTCTGCACATGAGTTCTCCTGTACTCTTTGTATATTCCTCTGCTCTCTTGCTCATGAAATCTTCCATATTTCAACCCAAACAATGCTTGTTGGCTTGTGGGTTCTTTCTCCATGATTTTTTCCCTTCTCCTACACAACTTCGGTCTCTATGTATGCACAACATACTCTTTTGTTTTCTCTTATGCAAACAACCACACATTCTCCTTTTTCCTTACCCAAAAAGGTTCTCTAGTTCCTTTCATTTTTCTATGGTTGTCTACAATTCCCCATGGACATACCATCGTCACTCCCATGCATTTAATTTGGATTAATTACTCAACCACCAGCCATGCCCCTATTTAATGATTGGATTCAGATTTAAGCTAAAGGGAGATAAGGGTTATCTCCCAAAAAATAATTGAACAAGGTAGCTTGGGGTCTGTAGCACATTGAATCCAATCTAGCCCCCCTCACTAATCCCTCTCGTGGTATCATGGCCAGTACGAGTGCTCCACCCTTTAGTTAGTTGTTCATATGCCATGGTCTGGAAATGATATATCTATGTTGTGATGGAAACATTGCTAATCATAATTAATTACAAATTAATCAAGGGATCAAATTGGTTGTTATCTTCCTCTCCCTCTGAACAGGAACAACATCCTCGATGTTCTTCGACATATTAGCATTCCTTTCCATGTCTTCCCTTCAACTACTTTAGCAGTTTCCTTTCTCTTCATATTTTGGTCCCTTCCATAACTTTGGCAATTTATCTCATGCCTAAAACAATCATCAAACAACATGCATATTAAAACCAACATTATGCATAAACATTTCATTATTGTTCCTAATTATGGACAAAATAAATACTTTTTAGCACAATAATTATTTTCACAATCATGGATCTGCATCCATATGGTTTCCACATTAGGTCTCAACTCACTATTTTCTTTGACATACCCACTGTGCTCATGACCCTATTTATCATGATTTTTCATTCACGTCTCCTCTTTATTGCAGTCACTCAACTTCTAGGCTCAGGTGCCCCCTTCTTTGTTCCATAGTCCCTTGAGGGATGCATATTTCTTACCAAGTATTCCTTGCATAGTAAGATATTAGAGACCCATAGAGTCTTACAACTGAGGTTTTCCTCTAGCTTTCTCTAACACAAAACAATAATATCAAAGGAGATCATAGAATGTCACAGGGTTCTCTTGTCACAACAGAGTCCTCTTTCCATACTTCCCTGTTATCATCCATCATCTGTCCCTTCGAGAAATATTTTTCATCTCAATTATATCACATGCATACAATAACTATGAGATATCATTATACAATTTTTCAATCAAAATTCTTTCAAATATGCATCCACGGATTTCAAATTCCACTTATTAAATTTTAGATCTGTTCCAAATAGGAACTCTTATCCCACAAGTATACGATTTATTTCTCATAACAGTTTGTCTCTTTGTAGCTACAAACATCAATATTCCTTATGGACTTACAATGCTTCCATATCCAAGACCATATTTCCTACAATTCACAACCTTCATACAACCAAACCGATTATTAGTTTTTTATGCACATTATACTTTCATTATACATTTACAATGGCTCACAAAGTGATCTTAAATTGCACATTCTAGCAATTGAATCACTTCTAATCATTAATCATATGAAATGGAATGAAATTATCATTCCCTGTATAAGCATTATATAGCATACCAAGCATTTCATAATGCGTTCAATCATCACAAGAAATTAAACCAATGTGCCATTACTCATGGCCACATTTACAAAATGCATCATTGCATTGTTTTCAAAATACCACACATCTATGTCAGGAATTCCATCATGGTGAGATGGAACTTATCCAACCTCTCACCCCTTGGCTACTTTATCCACATTCATTGTTGTAGAAGGAGTATGTCTCCTATCTTAATATAATCATGACCTCAAATCAACATAGCATAACATGAAATTAAAATTTTACATAATGCATTCATGCATTCATTCTTTACTTGTAGCCAAGATGCTAGTATTCATGGCCACCGAATTAGTCCATATACCATTCCACAACCCTTTTGGAGTACTAGAAGGTTTTCCTTCCATGATGGCAGTCCTATACATTCCCCTCTTATAAAACCTGCATATACTCATTGCATTTAAAACATATGCTACTCATGAGAAAAAAAAATCATAATTATTCATGTAAACCAATGCAAACATGACATATCTTTTCATGGATTTATTGCAAATATTACAATCCAGTCCCCCCCCCTCAAGAGTACCTTCCTCTATCATTCAATTTTTCCTTTCCTTATATGTACCCTACTTGGGTATCAACGACATGCAATAGTCAGTCAAGATTATAAACATATCGCCAAAGATATAAAACATTTCGAAATGGATTCTTAGCCAATCCTTTTCAAACCATATGCTACATGGGCATGATAAATCTTATACATGTCTTGCTTCCAACCATCATATTTGAAGTTACCTCATTAGTGGTATTTCATGGGGGGATCCTTGGGTCCCTTCATCAATCCTTTCAATCAACATCCTTTTATCTCTTTCCCCCCTAAACAAGTTTGTCCACCATTGGAAGTTGTCTCCTCAATAGCTCCAATCCTTCCTACACACAAAAATCATAATCACAATCATATAAGCTATCATGTTAAATATAAACATAAATGTCACAACACTTTTACAATCATCAAGCATTATAAAATATGTTCTAGCATATTCATCTACACTCTACCAGATTATCTTCATGGTGATCATGTGTGAAAACATAAAAATATTTTAGTTGGTTGTACTTTTACACATCCATCGACATTATTATGCTTGGAATATTTACACATAAAAACATATCATTTTTCTCATTCTATAGAAACACATGAAACAACAAGAGAGGGGTCAAGGGATTCTTCCTTTTCCCTACTCCTCTGCACAATATAGGATTCTCAACATAGATGGACTATTTTCAAGACCTATCTGTCATTTTGGAACCATGGAATTAACCATTATAGTCATATAAACATCTATAATGATTCATTCTCCTTCACGGGTTGTTCTTGTTTTCTTTAAAATATGTAACTCTGCTATATAACCATATTTCTAGAGTGAGAAATGTATTTTTCCTTTTTCTCCATCTTTGCTTCAACAACTTGTCCTTTCATGGACCTCGTTTCTCCATTTCCTCAAGCAGTTTCAGTCAATTTCCTCTTGAAATTTCCTTAATCGTAGAGTCCTCTTTCCATGAATGAAACAACACACCAACTTACCAAAGTTAGCTCATAACTTAGTTCTAAAAGATCACATTCTACAAATTGACCAAATAAAATTAGAATTATTAATGTTTTTAAGATATGCACGTCTTCCACACATGCACGTCTTTGAAATGTAATCCAAGATTTCTATACATTTAGGATCTGCAACCCACTTCTTAATTTTCCAACAGTAATTAGTTTACACATCTATGTTCTCCTGAAAACGTCTTTCCATATTCCACCCACATGGGACTTCGTCAACACAAATTTCTTGTTTCACATCCTTCATCCCCTGAAATTATCTCAACCCATGAGTTAGCATGAGATCTATCATTTCAATTGTTTACCCAATATTCCATAAAGAATTTAGGCATGCATTCTTATCATGCATGAAAACTCCTCATTCATACATGTGCATCTATTTTATAAACTTTAATTCACAATGTTCTTTTATGCACTCAGCCATATGCATCAACATAGTGTGAGTGTCTACTACTGACACACTTTTATAATTTACACATACTTATATGTTTACTTAAACTCAAGATATCTTATGATTGTTCTCAATTATTCACATAAAAATTATAAAGGAGTGATCATAAGCATGTTTCCTTATCCCTCATGGAAGTCAATAGCATTAGAGAATTCTTTCTCACTTTCTCCTTTCAACATGTCATACTATCCCTTTTTGCACAATGCATACAAAACTCCAAGTTCCAACTAGGATTCAAATAAAATAAAATAGACCCTTAAAGACATCCTCAATTAGGTAGCAACATTGCTATCCAAAACATGGAAGGTACTAATCATGCTCCGCATTCAACCTTATCATGCTTGCATTCATACCAGGAATCCCTATAATGCAGTTAAACCATGCTTCTCAATCATAAACACACACAGATACCAACAAGTAGGTACACCACTTGCAAGTTTCCCATGTCACTCTTACACATTTAATTTATTTCAATTCCATCCTTTCCTAATGCGACCTTATAGTCATTCACATAACAAGTTTCACACACATACTCATAATTATGTTGTCCTCCTTCATATGGCATCAACCAACAATAAATTACTCTTGCACACTTGCCACAAAATTATTTCATATGTAAGGAATCACTTAGGCAATCCCAATATTACCTAGTGTATAGAAAGTATTAAGTCCTATTTCCTTTTATCCCTTAAATCATTCTTAGTCATAAAAATTTCATTGAGGGAATCCTTACATAGATTCCCCTTCATCCTTTAAGCATGCCATACCATACCTGTATTGATGTCATCCATAATTGGATGCTACCTAATCCATGGAGGTTCATACACCCCTTAAACCAACTCTATATCAACACCTTATTGTTCATAGCCTTATCCTCACAAGGTTGTATACAATGTCCCCAACATTTCTTTGCATGATGTCAACCTTTCTTGGTTACCTATTCATCATTGATCACAAATACTCATCATGAAAATTCATATCATTAGACTTCTTACTAATTCTATCTCATCATGATCGTATGAAATTTTAGAATATCCGTAATCACCTAACATTTTATCATCCACATGCCTATTAGTGCATATATGTACTATATTTTTATGTTCTTAATCAACAACATACAAAAGTATTTTCCAAGTTAAGAAAAACATTCAGATGAAAAGGGATAAGTTTAGAGTTCCCCCCTCATTATCATCGATGCATTGCTTGGACATGTTCTCCATTAGTTGACATCTTGATTGTGTCCTTCATTAAGCTTCAGTTGCACTTTCATTGCAGTCTTGTCCCAAAATCTCTTAGCAAAGGCTTGCCACCTCCATTTCCAAAACCCGCAACCTATTCCACA
>SNQJ01S0307054.1:0-10104 GCA_010110895.2 Picea sitchensis | reverse complement strand
TTGGCCCCGAAATTCAATACCTCGCAGGCTGGTAGGCGGATGGCTTGATGAGGGATGGGATGGTGAACCGCCCATCCATAGAGCCATCAGGCCTGATCGGCGCGAGGGTAATCGTGCCACACGCAACCTCCCGAGAGGATAAGGCATATGGCAGAGACGATTGAGGGGGAAGACGTGAGGGGAACTCTGGCTTTACACAGAGTGAGTGATCGCAGAGAGGAAGGATTGCAACCTTCGCTCCTGGTCACTGGAAGACAGAGAGACGTAGTCTCAGAGCATCGTGATCTCAGCTCGAGGGTGGCTAGTGGTAAATCCGTTGGGAGTCGCTGAGCCTACGGTTGGGTGGAAACGAGCACCCCTTTTAGTAGTTACACCCACTTCTGGTGGTATTTCTGATAAGTATTTTATGTATTGCATCTCCAAATTCATACACTGATATATATATATATATACATACTCACAGAACTGTGAGATTGTGAACAATCTTAGTGTAAGAATGTCTGTGAATGTTTTGATAATAATTAATGGATATATGCTTGTAATAGAGGAATCCATGCACGAAATACGTCGATAAAAATGAATCTAAGCATGCCAGGGTGAACTAAGTCAGGTATCCAGTCTGTTCTCGAGAATTTGTTTCCCTTCTCTGTATCCAGGAATGCCCCGGAATAGACCTCTTCACGGAGATTTCCTCCTTAGAAAAGTTTACCAAGAACCCGGAAAAAGGGCGTGAATGTGCAAGTCTTAAAAACCCTGTGCGAAGAGGAATGACTCTCTTGAAATCCCAAAGTAGCAGCGTAAGGATAAGTATTGATCAATGGATGAGATCCCGTCGGGGAAACTGTGGTCATTCACAATCGTTAGATCAAAGGAATGAATGAGGGCGTAAATTGCCTTAACCCTTTTTCCTCTATCTTCATGAGTAGCGAGGATATCCGAATCGTAGAATCCCAGATTCCATGAGAACATCTGGACAGTTGGTTTGTCCATGTCCAAAGAGCAGTGGGAAAGAGTGCGGCATTGGGACCGATATGAACCATCAGATCTTATCCAGGACACCCGACATACGTTAGATCTATAGGGAGATAAATGAGGGTTAAGCCCTCATGAATAGGACCTCGCTACCTCGGAGGTTCGCGGGGTAGAATTCCAAAAGTTGGATGCTCCAAGTCGCGAGCGGCGAGGCTACGAGAGGATCTGAGCCGTCCATCCGAGGAGATCATGTGGCAGAGATCCAGGGATCTCGGGAGCTTGGGGATCGTGGGGTAAAAGTCCAAAAGTTGGACGCTCCAAGTCGCGAGCAGCGAGGCTACGAGAGGATCTGAGTCGTCCATCCGAGGAGGACAGGTGGTAGAGATCCAGGGATCTCGGGAGCTCGGGGCTCGCGGGGTAGAAGTCCAAAAGTTGGACGCTCCAAGTCGCAAGCGGTGAGGCTACGAGAGGATCTGAGCTGTCCATCCGAGGAGGACAGGTGGCAGAGATCCCGGAATCTCGTGAGCTCGAGGCTCATGAGGTAGAAGGCCAAAAGTTGGACTCTCTAAGTCGTGAAGTAGCGAAGTGGCGAGAGGCTGCGAGCCATCCATATGGGGAGGACAGGTGGCAGAGATCGGGAAGATCTCGCGAACTCGAGAGATCGCAGGGTGAGAGCCAAAGTATTGGGTACTGGGTACTCAAAGTCACGAGGATGCGAGAAGCGAGGTGGTAATAACCATTAGATCCGGATCATGGGAAGACCATTATATCCACCCGTGGGAGCGTGTATCGGAGCCTCATGAGAAAAGGGCCACGAATTTGGCCACGGGAATCACGAGGTGGCGAGTAGCGATATCCCTCGGGGAAAAGTCAGCGAGCTGACTGACCATCGGGTCTCAGGGGTCCGAGAACCCAGTGTTCAACCTTTGAGCTCGCGAAGTCACGAGTTCCAATTCCCCGATAAATCAAGGAAGGGGGATCGCACGAGAGAATTGTGTGAGAAGATTTCCCGATAGGGAAATAGAAGAACCTTGGAGTTCTTCGGGCGAGAAGAAGAAGACCCTGTGAGCGGACGCACCCGTTGTTGGTGCACCTGCGTCAGCTGGGACGTTAGACCTTGGTTATTTACAGAGAATCGGGTAGGTAAATAGAAGACCTGTGATTCGGGGATTGGCATTTTGCCGCTACAAGCTCTGGGGAGTCTCATTACTGACAGAACAACGAAATTTTTTATAATGATGGTAGTGGGTGTGTTACATTTGTTCACAACGGTTCAAGAGATTTAAAAGGGAAGATCTTATCATGTCACATCATCCATTTAATTCAAGTTATGAGTGAAATTTCAATAAATCTGTCGTCAAATCTTTAGAAGAGTTAGAACTTAAATTCATCGTGGGTTGATGGTGGAGGTGCGGGTGGTGATGTGGTCTATTTGCGATTTCAAAATTGTCGTTTTAATTGGTACATGAGGTAGAAACTAATGTGGGATTGGGTATTAATTAATTCCTTAAATGTCCAAAATTTGATCGAATCTAATGTTGCAAATGTCCCATCGTGTTTCTTTTTCAGTGGGTGGATCGGGGGTCGAGATTGTGCTATGAACATTTGCATTGATATCCTCTTGTAAAAGCTCCAACACCAATTGATCTTGTTGTATAGAGATGACATGGAAAATATGACTCAGAGGTGTGAATAGGACCTAGGGAACTAAGAATGACTCGGGATATAACTAGACCGTATGACCCTCTTTCCCGGTAAGGACACATGGCATTCAAGACCAATGACTTGATTTTCTTGTATTAATTGGAGTCGGGACTTTCCTTAAGCTATTCATTCCAAAACCAAATCCTAGATTTTCGATGCCGAAAAGTGTCAAGGATTGATGCTTAGCGATAAACATACCCATGTGCTCTCAGATCGGCTCCCTCAAAAAAGTCCTGATGTCATAAACACATCGGGGATAACTTTATCATGGTCAAAATGTTTGTTGTGATCCTTCTAGATTTTCCCCGATCATGATAAAGTGTGTTGGGCATCGATTATTTCTCGAACCTTTATGAGAAAAACTTATGAAAACCAAAAATTCCTTCTATCGATGTTGATGAATATTGGTGCTCAACGAATTTGTTTTTCTAATTGGTTCCTTTACTTACTTTAATTATTTTGGATGCCAAACCTGAGCATGTTAAGTGCAGCGTTTGGCTGCCGATTCTTAATTCAGGTGTTAAGGTCTTTTAGTCATGGGGTTTCATAAGTTTAAACAAACATGAATAGGTGATGAGATTCATGGAAACAAACAATGACAAAACATTTCCAAAAATGAAATCGAGTCAGACAGTGCAGAAAACAAGCGATACCCAAAAAGTGACAAAATTTGATAAGGATTGTTTAGGGTGTGTTGAGTGCTCAACAGAACGGTGTTTTGCAAATGAATCCCTACCTCAATATAAATATTTTGTATATCATGGTTGACATACTCCCCCCTATTATATTTTTTTCTGGCTTTGATGTTCTTTCCTGAGAAATAAAGTCCATTTGAAGCATGAGAAACCATCAACAAAAATAAGCATGTATCTTGATTTATTGATTGATGGATGTGGAAAAGGGCCCATTATATCACTATGGATCAAATTTAAAGGAAAGGAGGCCTTCTGAGTCTTTCCTTTGTTGAATTTCTCTTTAGGGTGTTTTCCAAGAACACATCCATCATAAATTTCTTTGGAGAAGTGGATTTCAAGTAGACCAACAACCATTACCTACTTTCTAAGTTGTTTCATATATATGAAATTTAAATTCCTGAACCTTTCATGCCATATCCTAGTACTTTCATCAACATGATTAAGCAGTAATGTTGAATCTAGTTCAATAAATTCATAAAATGTGTAGATTGTGGATTGATGATCTACCTCACCGGTAGAAAATTTGGATTTGGTTTGCATGTCATAGATATCCACAACATCAGGTTTGAATATGACTCTCTTAGCAGTGCCGGATTTTTTCATCTGATACACGGAGAAAAGATTGATAGAAAGATTGGGAATGTGTAGCACATTCTCGAAGCTTCTATTTGTGAGTTCAATTCTTTCTTTTCCAATGACCTCGACCTTATATTTGTCCCACATCAGAATATGAGGACCTTTTCATGCATCCAATGAGTATTAGACTTCTTTTGTGGCATCCATGTGGTGTGATGCACCTGAATATACAATCCAAGCATTGGGAGAAGATTTGATGGCAATCAAAGCATGGCCATAATTTCCTTTCTTGGGATTATGATCTTCTCTCTTCTTCTTCTTGGAAACCTCAGGGATGCAATATCGAAGGTTTTGTTTTTGAAGTATTTGGGCCATTTTGTCAATCTATTTCTACGTACATGTGGATTTTGGATAGAATCCTTTATGGAAGTAAGTGCATTTCTCCTCTTTTCTTCCCTTTCCACCTTTGGATCTGGAGGCATTGTTGAAGGGTTCTAAGTACCCTTCCTTATTTGTATTTTCATGTGATTTCCTTTTTTCTTTGTCTTTATATTTCTTATTTGGATTATTGATACCATTTTTAACAGCATCTGCATGCACCTTTGGGCCTTTGATTTTTCCATGTTGATGAGATTGTTCTTCTCTTGCATCAGAGACTCGATAAATACCTCAAGAGAAGGAATTTTTCAAGTAGTTCCAGAGGCGAGCCTAACTTAATGAAATTTGGATACAAACACTGAGTATTCTAGACCAAGTTTGGAGAAAATGGTAAGAACCATTTGTTTCTCCTCATATTTATCAACCCCGCAAACCTTGAGTTGCGAAAACAAATCGTTATATTTGGTCAATAAATCTTGGATATTGTTGAAGGTTTTTGGATCCAAATTGAGAAATTCCACCTCAATCATGTGTCCCATCATGTCTTTCTATTTTCCAAAAATCCCTTCCATGGTGGTCCAGGCTTCATTGGGGGTTTTACAGGAGGATATGTGAAAGAGGAGTTCATGAGAAATGAGACTATAAATAGTTTCAAACACTTCATCCATTCGATTCAAATACTTAGATTTTTCTATGGCTGATGTGGGTTCAGTCTCTGTGTCCATGGTTAACTTATATAATCCCATTCTTCGAAGATTCACTATTATATTCTCCTTCCATGAAAAACAATTGTACGTCGTAAGAATGAATTATTTTGGAAGTTCCATTTTTCTACTGTATTCAATCTTCGGTACCTGTAAAAAGAATCTGGTTCGTATTTTTCCAATCAATCCATTGGATCTGATACCATGTAAATGTGAATGAACCTTCACAAATAATATCTATCTAGAAAAAATACATACACAGTTTGCTGAGAAATGAGAAAAGAGAGAGACAGGAGAGAAATAATGGAAGAATTCTATTAACCAAATGAATGAATGATAATTTACACATGATATAATATGTATAAATAAACTAATGCGTAGTGGAGGAGAATATAATGCACCATAGTGGTGGTCTAGAGTGATTTGGACACACACTGATATTTACGAGAGTAAACAACCACCTAGTCTGAGATAACTAGTCTCTACGTCTTGAGTTAATTGACTAAAACATAGTGAAGTGAGGAGGAGATCAGGGAATCATGAGTAATGTGTTATTCTAGTGATAATCACAAGGGAAATGAACATTACCTAGTTATGATCCCAATAATGCATGGTGATGAAACCAATGTGGCATCTAGACTCCACTAAACTATTCAAACTGAACTATGAACTGGAGAGAATATTCTCCTAGAATGTAGGAAAAGGAATATTCTCCATACACTATAGGAGACTGAATAATGACTAATAAATGTAGGGAAAACCTTAGGAAAAAGAAATCCTAGGTGTGTGTGAAGTATCTCCAGCAAGAATCAAACTTCAATTATATCTTCATCTATCCTAAGTCTCCCTGAATCACTTATAGATTTGAAAAAATCTTAGAAAATAAATCCTCATACTTCTGCAACAGATATTGTATCTCTATCATGGTTTTCTCATCCCAATAGTCCCCTATATATTCCATATTAGGATGCTCCTGACTCATGATATTCATTTTCTACAACTTCATAGGCTAAGTATATGAACTGCTAGTATCACTTGATAGGGTATCCTTAATGTCTCTTGTTCCTTCATATTCCTTAAATTTCAAGTGTCTATGTTATTATAAGTCCTAAGGGTCTTCAATATCCTTTTCAACCTTGATACAATCCATGGGTATTCGTGTAGGAGATGGATAAAAAATATATTGGAGTAGATTTTCATGATAAGAACAGACTATAGGTGGATACTTAGCCTTGAATTCATTACTAAACACTGTTTTATTAATTTTCTTCAATACAACTGTGATTTCCAAAGACTTACTAGAAAAAAAGAAATCATGGTAGAACTAACTTTGTAGTATCTTCTAGCATACAGTTTTCCTTCTAGTCTCCTCATGCACATACAAGGATTTTTGAATTGTTCCCAGAGAAAGGAATAAATTATGTGTCCACGGATAGGGTGGAAGTTGCACAACTTTCCATGCTCTAAGACAATGTTGAATATGCTCAACTAGATTGGATAGTCCATCATATGTTTCCAAGGCTAGAAGATGACTCTTTATCTTATGATATTTACTCTAATGATTAAATTGTGATGGAAAAATGAAGCAATATTGTATTTCAAGATTGACCTCATCCAAAGAAGTAAGAGTTTCATTGTGAGTATTCCACCACCTAGCTAGGGGAGACCTCAAAGCTAATTCAAGTGCTAAGACTCTATGTTCTATCACAACCTTATTCTCCAAGTCAATGAGAAATCTATGTAGATCTGAGGTGACATCATATGTTGGATAATAACTTATCTTAATTCCAATCCACCTTAATAATTTGACATTTGCGCAACATATTGAAAAATTCTCATACCAAACTTGCTATCTATCATTGAATTTTCTTTAGAGTCTTCATCCACTAACTGGACACTCCTCCAATTAACTAATCCATCTACAGTGGGGTTGATATGATCAACTTGTTTTCTATTAGTCAGAGTATACAACTAATCAATGGAATCTGTCTCCATATTATCATCTTTCGATTTAGTGTACCTTGGACCTTGAAAAGGATCTAGTGGTTGACTAACCTTCATGCCATCGAATTCAAAATTCATAGTCTCCCTTTTAAGATAAATGACAACATAGTTTTAATAAACCAGTAAATACCTAACAAATATGGATATAGATCCTTCTCCCCCATTATTTCAATAACCTCAAAGTCATCCATTGTTTTGACACCAACTAAGTCTACTTCAATATTTTGTATCCTTCCTACCAGGAAAATTTAGTAGTAGTTTTCCATCCACAACTAAATAGGAAAATAAAGTAACTTGGGATTTTCCATTGCCTCTCAAGTATTCTTTAGAAATATATTGACATCAGATCCCGAGTCCAACATAGCATCCATGATCTCAAATTCATCAATATGAGAATTCAACCTATACTCTCTTCCAATCCTCCTTTTTCTTCTCTAAAACATACTTACCTTTGTTTCTAGAAGGTTAGTGGGAATAAATTCCTCAAGGTTTCCTTCAGCTCCCAAGGTCACTTTGATTTTGTTTCACAACTTCTCAGTAAGTTTCTCATCATATAATATAGAAAAAAATAGTTTAATCAAAATATCAACAACCTTGTGTGACTTCCCCGAGGATTCCATTTGAGTAGATGACTCTCTAGCGACCCTTGGCTAATGAAGATTCATATTCAATCTCATTTTCACTACTTCAGGTCTTGAAGTACTAGGCATATTTATGAACATTTCTATTGCATTCTTAAAGAATTCATTTTGTTTTATAGGATTATACTTGGTATTGGTTTGGTATAGACTTCAAAAATTTTATTTGATGTGGACTTTCTGCATCGACACCAGTATTTTATCCTCCTCTAGTAGTGATATTAATACTAGGCCCACCTCTTTCATCCATATCTTTGGGTTCATAATTTCTCAAATTTTATCCTCTATACTTGGCATGATACTCCCATTTATCAATAATATCAAGATATTATTCAGTAGCATGAGAGTTATTCCTGTAGTGTGCACACCAAGGTCTTCGTGGAAGGGTGAAATACCTCACTAGATGCCCTTTCTCGTCGAAATTATAGCAATAAATTGGTCCTTTTACACCAATTCATCTTTCTTAGTATCCACCTCCACCACTACAACCTCCTATAGGTCCTTGAGGTCCTTCATTCACCCTGAATGTAGATGGGTCCAATTTGTCTACAAGTCCATCTAGAGCGTGACATTGATTGATTTTATGGGAGGGTGAACCATAGAACTTGCAATACATGGTATTCAATGCAGGTGTGTATTTTTGTAAAATGGGACAATTTCTTGGAGAATTCTTGTCACTTCAACATATCTCATAGTATTTGTTGCTCTGACCCCCTTGATCAGTTGGAAAGGAATGGTACTGAATTGGTCCATGAAAAGGTGTTGTATTAGAAAATTTCACAAATCCTCCCACTAGTAAAACTAGTTGAGGATCCATTGGTGTAATAGAGCGCCTTATACCTCTCAATTTAGGAAATCCATTTTCCACATGAAAGTTTGTGTAACATCCCATACACCAGACTTGTGGTCGACCTACTTTAGGAAGGGTTGAATCTTGAATTTTCTTAGTTAACAAAGATATTTGGCTCTAAAATTGTGTAATATTAGCATCTTTCAAAGGTCTCATAATTATTAATCTCCCTGGATAACTTTCCATAGCCTCAATCTTCCCGTCTTACTCCAATACTTCTCCTAAAGTAGATATCCTTTGTTGAGTCAAAGGGATACATGGCAAAGGTAACAGTCCTTGAATAAATCATTCTCTTTGTTGATCCTCATGGATAGGGTTTTCTAATCTCCTTATCAAATCCTTAAATCTGTGATTGTATTCCCATGCAAACTCATCATCTCTCTACTTTATCTCCCACAACTTAGAGAAATCTTGTTTCTTTGACTATGGTAACTAGAATTATACTATAAAACTCTACTTCACCTAAGTGAGTGTGCAGGATTGTCTTTGATATCCTGGCTTTATTTATTTCATGTACCATTTGAGATCCCGACCTCTCAATGTAATTTGGAACTCAACTAACTTATTCACATATAGAGTCCTACAAGACCTACATATTTCTTCGTAAAGAAACTAGTGTTGCTCAACATCCTCATCCCTTTTACCCCAAAACTTAGGGTATTAGGTGACAGATCCTGCATTTTGATTCTCCATTGAGGGATTTGGATACCCTATTAAAATGAACCACAAAGGTCTTGGTTGTGATATGACTGAAAAAATTACCACACTTCCACTACTACAACTACTCCAACTTGTTGAACTCGAAGTTAGGAATACCAAAAATTACAAAAGGATTTATTATATAAATTAACATATTTGTATATGGTGCTTAGGGAATGGGTCATTTAGGGCTGGTTCCTTTTCATTTGGAACAAATTTCTTTGATCTGGGGGGTATTATTTGCTTGCAGTGATATGGTTACCTCCTAATGCAATATGGCATCTATTGGCATTACAATTTATGATTCTCCTGTAACTTCCTCTAAGGTCTTGATTGAGTATTCCTCTTTAGTGGTGGAATGTATCCTTACTCTTTCATCCATATATTATGAATTTCCTTTTTCTTGTCTGCTTCATTCAAAACCTTCACCTCTCTCACCAACCCTCTCTTTCAACCATTGATTTTCCAGTCTCCTTCATCTGTGAAACTTTGAAAACTCTTTTAAATTCCGTAATTCAGGTAGGGATGGGCAGTTGTTGGAGTATTGGAGTAAGACGGGAATATTGGAGTAAGACGAGAAGATTGAGAGAAACAGTGGCCGCAACCGTGTAACAAGGTTGAGTGTCAGGGGGACGACAAGACCAGGGCTAAGTTGTGCCAGAGGTGGGACAAGGTGAACAAATTCAGAGGGTAGAGGTAACTGACCTGCGGGGTACTCTGAAGATATGGACGATGTCGGCGAGGGTAAATGATAAGTACTGCTCCAATCCAAGGGTGACATGGGTTGCGTATGGCCAAAAAAGCAAGTCGCCAATGGTGACGACAAAGAATGTATTGACTGAAGGTAAAGGTGTTTGTACAATAAATAATAAATAATAAATAAT
>SNQJ01S0307053.1:6240-16344 GCA_010110895.2 Picea sitchensis | reverse complement strand
AATTCCATTAGTTCTGATAGTCTCGTTTCCATTGCACTATAATCTGTAAGCTACTCCATCGTAGCAATGCATAAAACCAATACAATAAAATCCATAGGAATCATAGCTTATTGACCATATGTCAATCTAAATGGAGTCTTCCCTATCAACTTCTTACTTGTAGTCCTATATGCCCATAACACTGTTGGAATCTTTAATTCCTAGTCATCACAACATATGTTGCAAACCTTTGTCAGTGCATGTTCTAGGATATTATTGAAAGATTCTACTGTGCCATTTTTCTAAGGATGGTATGGCATACTCTTATGATGATGGATATGAAAACTCCTCTATCAATGTGGAAATTATCTTATTCATAAAGTGAGTTTCCTGATCACTCATAAGTACTCTTAGGCATTCAAAACTTATGAATACATTTTCGAACAAAAATCACACAGTTGTCTTTGCAATGTAGTCTCTAACTGGCTCTTCCTTGGCCCATCTGGTTAAATATTTTTTTCTAGTTATAATGTATCTAGCACCTGACCTCTTAGTTGGTGGATTAATCGTCCCAACAAAATCCACTTCCCATTTTTCAAATGCTTGTAACATCACTTGTGGAGCTAAGGGAATTTCATCTTTCCTAGAAGGCTTTCCAAGTCTCTCACAAACATTTCTACTTTGATATAATTCTTTAACATCTTTATGTAGGGTAGGCCACCATAAACCTGCATGAAGAATATTTTGAGTTGTTTTCTTTCCTGCATAGGGACCACCTACAACCTCTTCATGTGCCTCTAACACTACCATATTTATTTCATGATCCAATATGCAATGTCGCAAAATGTTGTCTGTGCCTAACTTGTAAAGTTTTCCTACTATCAACTAGTATTCTACTTCCTTCACTACTAGTTACTTCTTTTACACCATTGTGAAGTCTAATGGGGCTAATCCTGAGCTAAAAAACTGAACTATGTCTACAAAATAGTCATCCACCATCTGAATTGCAAATAAGTGGGAATTTGGTAAACTGTCATCCAAGTTCCCTACATATTCACCTGACAATATACATGATCACCTCAAAGTCATATTCCTAGAACAATAATAACCATATGAATATTCTTTCCCCCAAACCTGGCTTGTTAACTAGGTATCTTAGCGTAGAATGGTCTGTATGCATTTTGAAATGAGCTCCAAGTAGGTAATGATTGAATTTATACAAGGCATGACCATTGCCAAACTTCTTGTTATGTCCTATTATAGTTATACTCTATAGATGATAACTTCCCATTGAAAAATGAAATAGGATGGTCTAACTCTCCTTTAGTTGGTGTTGCACCTCTTTTGTCACCTAAATGAGAAAAATAAGGGTTCTTACAAGCCCATTTGGGTCAGCTAGGCAAGACAACAGTAGAGGAAAGAGTTAGAAATATAAGGCATAAAAGATAAGAAAAGAATTAAACTAAGAACGATAAAAGGAATTAAACTATAGTACATAAGGACATTAGAAAAAGAAATAAACAAAACTCATGCCACCAATGGAAAGGATTGTATTAGTGGAAAGAAAACACCAAAGATAAAGTGAGACTTTGGGTCCCCTCTTCCTCCAAGGGAGGGCCCTTGGACCCCAAAATATTGAGCTCTTCTTACAAGTGAGGAATTAAACTGAAATGGTGAAGAGAATCCAAAGCACATCCAATCTAGAGGTGATATGAATGGCTAACTTAAATGGTGCTAGCATTCTCTTGATGAGGAAAGAGGATCCTCCAAGAGACTATCAACAACATAACAATACAAATGAATTCCTTGAAAATGTAGTGCACCCATGGCCTCTTTTTATAGCATAACTTTGAGGCATTATTCAACCATCTTTTAGTGTGAACAAGGGGCCTTTTAGGGCACCCTTAGGTCTTTGACCACCCCCCCAGTCGGATTCAACTGAGATTTGGGTGCCAAATAGACTTGGAAGATGAACCAAAAGTGGGTGGAGAGCTGACCAAAATCATAAATGCACCATTCTGAGGTGTGCACGACGTTTAGCATCCACAGTCATTCATCGGGCGCATGCGCACTTTTCTGGCATTTTCAACTGGCGCACGTATGTGTGCTTCCTATATATCTTTAGCGCATGCTGATTTTATAACTAGTTGTATAGTTTTGGACCTTTTGGAAATGCATTCTTGGTCATTTTTGGTCCATGGGTGAACTAATAGTTGTTTGAAGATGTTGGATTCCTATAACCATTTGCGGACGAAACAGATGCCCCCTGATGGATGAGGTTAGGAGCATACATATAGACAAAATTCATTAATGTTTCTTCTACTAAGAGTGTCTTTGTAAGAAAGAGCGATAATGAGAGTATCAAGAGCAACTCGTTGGAGGGAGAGGGGAGCCTGTAGGACCCAACCTTTCGCAAGGTGTAAAAATAAATTGTGTACAAATGAGGTGGGCATGTCCCATGCTCATGTTATGTAACTAAAAAATGTGTAATACAGTAACTGAAGCTGTGTGTTGGTGTAGATGACCGCAACACCCTCAGGAGCATGTTGATAATATCAGAGGACAAGTCTGATGTTGAATAAACTTTGAAAAGAGGCGATGACACTTAGAGGAAGTATCGAGGATTCATAGGCATGGATGGCCTAACAATGTTCATAGGTCTTCGAAAAATATAAAAACAACTACACTAGTCACAAAGTAAGACCCACCACAACATGAGAAAGTTTTGAAGTAAAATGTGGTGGGTTTCAATGACAGCAGAGAGAAATGATGGTTCTCTTTGTTTCATCTGAGACTCCGCATTGTAAAGGTAATGAGAGTCAAGATATTGTCGCCCTGTTGGAAACTTTGTTGATGTCGACAAAAAGGGAGACATGACTTTGAGAAGCGGAGGGATTCATGAAATCCACTTGGACAAATTCAAGAACTGATGAGTAACATGGAAAAAGTATAGGAGTAGTGAGACTCAAGACTACCTTTGGTTGGGGAGCGATGTGAAGTGGCAGAAACCGTGAAACTGAATCTAGTGTCAAGGGGAGAACTAGATGAGGGTAAATTGTGCTAGAGGCGTGACAAAATGGATAAACAGAGAGATCAAAAGGTGTATGGGTTGTAGGATACTCGAGGTTTATGGATAATGTCATTGATGCCAGGAAGTAAACAATTCCCCAACCAAGGTGTTCAAGGGTTTCTTTTTCGGGAAAAGGAAGGTCGCTAGAGGCAACAACAGAAAGCTATGAAAATACGGAAAAAGGGTTTGTACAATTACCAAAAGAATAAAAAATAAATTGGTATAACTGTGAAGATACAGAAATGGGTGCCCTAATGTAAGATGGCTTGGCTAGATGATGGTGCAAGTTTATTTGGAAAAAAAGTGGAGGGTTAGGGCCCCACAGGCAGTTTTTTGTATTGGGGAAATGTATGGAGGACAATCTGTAGATGGGAAAACTAGCTATGGATGAAACAGATGGTTAATGATACTGCAGGGGTGTAGTCAAAATAGAACCATGATAAAGTAACTGGGGCGTCCATTTGGGAAGGTTAGAAAAATGAGGAGAAGGAGTATGTGGTTGGTTCTCGACATTATGTAAGACTATTGGGACTCCCATCCCTAAAGGGTGAAAACAACATGAGTGTCAAAATGCCCAGTGGAACTATGAATGGGACAACTCATGTGGGGGAGAGTGCTACTGGGTGACAGTACCAAACTATAGTGGAGGTGAAAGTACTGCAGAGTCAGATATAGGGATCCTAGAGGCAAAGATCAGAGGGTGTGACTAGGACATGCATTTTGATATTCAGAGGGAATGACTACATGCCAGGGTCGATAATATACCTAAAAGGATACTATTGAGGTGTAATGATCATGTACCTGCACACATGATAACGGAATACCCGACGTGAAAAATATCTAAAGAGAAATATCATATGGTAGTTATTCAATAATGTAAGCATGCGTACCTAAGCAAAATATGAGAAAAATTCCCCCCGGGGGGTAAGGATGGAAAGTAGCCTGAGGAATCGAATGATGTCGGTGACGGGGTTCTGACCTCGTGGCTGGAGACAGATTAAAAAATGGATGCCTGGAGCTCTCAAAATTGAGTCTAGAAGTTTGGAAAAATGGAATATATATAGTTGTAGGGCCTGCAATGCCACCTCATTTGTACCTTCTATCGTAGTGAATGGATGGGCGAATTGAGAGGAGATTTGGAGATTCCGGTCAATCGAGGTAGCCGTTCTAGGATCCGCAAGTGTCAGGTCAGTCATCATATCCTCCTGCATAGGACTTAGGGTTTTTTTTTTTGGGCAGGGCTGTACAGGGGTCGTAGAGGAGTTTTTAGTGAGTGTGGTCCCCTCAGTGCGCGGGCGATCAAAGGATTCCCGTGCATGTGTGCGCTATTGTGTCTTGGACAACTACACATGGGGGTGCTCAAGTGAGGAAAAAAAGTGCACATGGGATGCACACCTATGTGAATCACAGTTGCACATGTGTGCATGGCTATGGTCCTGACAGTTGTGCATATGTGCACAACTGGGTGACGAACAATCGTGCCCAAAGGCGCGTTTGTTTATGTGACAGGGGCACATGCGTGTGCCCCTATATCATTGACAGGTGTGCATGTGTGCGCGACCGTGGGATGCACAAGCACGCATATGTGTGTGCCTATGGGGAAAACAATCATGACCTTGAGGCAAAGATGAAAAAGTGTAAAAACTTTGACTTTTTTGGATTGTTTAGATGTTTTTAATGGGTTGTGATGGCTGATCAAGTTTTGTACATGTGGATGTAGGTGACCACTATGACAATGTCGGTGCATTGGAGAGAGAGGGATTGGTCACATCTGTGGGAGGCAGTGACCAATGAGGAGATGACAATCCTTGATACTTTAGCAGCTTGTGGGTTGCTGAAGTTCTTTGAGTGCCCTCTGATATGGACCCAGTAGTACCTCTTGCAGTTCTTGATTTGGATGTGGATTCTAGATTTGCATTGTTTTATGGTGCGGGGTGAGTAGCTGGCCTTCACTGCGGTGGAGGATGTATATTTTTTTACTGGGATCCCTTTTCGGGGAACTCCGTTACCGATGGAGCTCATAGTACCTAGGGATGGGAAGTTGGTTGTCTTAGGCTGGAGGTATTGTATGAGGGAGAAATTCATATAGGGCTTTGTGGTGAGCATTGGGGCAATGTACACCCTTTTTCATCGTTGTGTGGAAGCGATGGTTGTGAGATTATATTTTTCCCTCGTGAATCAACAAATCAGTGGCGGTCAGTTGAGGATTATGAAGATGGAACTGGAAGGTGAGAATTTCGCCTGGGGCTTGATGTTGCATGCCAAGATGTTAGGGAAGTTCGATAGGTGTCGAGCTGCAGACTCAGGGGATTTTTCCTTTGGGTCTATCTTGGTGGTATGGTTCCTGGAGAGGGTGCCTATGTTGAGCTTGAGAGTGTTGTTGGGCACACCTGGTGTGTGAGAGCAGCGCCTGAGGCGGTGGGCAACGATTTTGATTCGTCACGGGGGTGGGTAGGGTGGCCACTATTTTATGGCTGAGGTTTCACATGTGTGGTGTCAAATGCCATAGATCATATTGCGATACCCGTATTTCAAGGTGGACTTCTGGGATGATCTAGAGATGGTGTTACCCCCAGGAGAGGTGTTCGACCATAGAGGTATGATGTGATATTTTGAGTTTTTAGATAGTATAGCATGTATATTTTTATGTATGGGTGGATGTTGATGCTATCATTTGTTTGTTTTATGTGTAGATGTGGGGCCTCGTAGGCATGAGGTTGATATGTTTAGAGTGCCAGCTCGTCAGGGGCTGGTGAGACCTCTGCGGGGAGGGTCGTGGGCAGGAGAGAGGCGACGATGAGAGGATGTTGAGGTGAGACCCATTGATGAGGAGAGAGTGGCTAGGAGATGCTGCTTTGACAAACCTGGTGCAGGTCCATCACATGCTCCTCCAGCGGAGGCCGTGGGAGAGTTTGAGGATATTCACCGCCACTTGGAGGCGGTGCTACAGGGAGTTCCCGAGGGCACGTGGTCATGGATCCATGACGAGGGAGTCCTAGAGTAGTGGGTGAGTGTTCCGTTGGTGTGGAAGACCGTGGTCCAGAGAGAAGCAATAACAGGTGTTGTGATGATTAGGCAGCTGCCCCTAGGTCCGGAGGGACCAGTAGTTGGTGGGGCACCACCTCCTGAGAGAGAGCCAGGTGGTGGTGCTCTAGAGGCACCATGAGTGTCTCTATATGTGTTTTTGTATTTTTGGGTATTTAGATAGGCCTTTGAGCCTACTTGGTGTGGTGACACCAATTTTGTATCGATAGGGGCAAGGTGGTGCACCAGCCTATGGATGTTGTATATGTACTATATTTTTTGTAAACATTTTGATGACACATTTGACCGATATATATATATATATATATATACATTTTTGGATCTTTGTGATGTTCACATGTGTTTTATGTTTTCGTTGATGATGTCTAATTTATATGTTGTGAAAGATTATTGATGTTTGATGTATGCGTACTGGTAGCTTGATGTGATAAATGCCAACCTAACATTAGGTTATCCATGTTATCTGCTATTTGATTAAGTTGTCTTGGAATATGTTTAAATGTAATGGAATCAAAATGTTGAGATAAAAGTCTAACTTGTAGGTATTTGTGAAAGAGGCAAGGATCGTGGACATGGTACACATTGTTGAGTTGGAGGACAACCAGTTGGGAATCGAGTAAAATGCTAAGGTGACAAATATGGCGATGGTTGGACTCGGCGAGGAGACCAATGATGGTGGTGTATTCTTCTTGATTGTTGGTTTCCGAGCCCAAACATATGACATTGGAGTGGAGCAGTTCATGTGAGGTTGAATAGAGGGCCCAAGCGGCCGAAGCGAGATTTTGTGTCCAACGACTAGCTCCATCGGTGTAACCGATGTGGTAGGCCAATGGAGGAGGCATATTTCAATAACAAAAATGGTAAATTAGACGCAAGGTGTGTGGAAAGAAGATTAAAAACTCTAAAAAAGAGTATGAAAAAGAAAATCCTAGTGTAGAATTGCTATGCTTAGGCGCAAAATTTCTTTAAGTACAACCCGTTGACGGGTTCTTTGAGTTGCTGGCCTTCGGGAGTGGCCAGGATGTATGCACCTTTAGTGAGGCAATGTTGGATGATGTAAGGTCCATGCCAAAGTGACTCAAATTTTCCATGGTCGAGGGTGTCGTGAGTGATATCATAAGCAAGGACGAGGTCACCTCCGTTGAATGAGAAAAGGTTGACATGGCGATCATAGGTGGCCTTTGACCTTTTTTTGGCTACCTCATTGTTCTATAATGAAGATCGACGATCCTCATCCATGGACTCTAAGTTCAGAAAACGCTGCTCCATTGGAGCAGTGTCGGGTAATAGCTCAATAGTGGTGCGTAAGGTAGGAATTTCACACTCAATGGGAAGAGTGGCCTCAAACCCATGGACGAGATGAAATGGTGTGAAACCAGTGGCAGTTTTAATTACCGTATGATAAGCCCATAGCGCGGAAAATAACATATGATGCCAATTGGTCTTATGTTTGTTAACCATGAACTGCAACATGGTTTTGAGGACCTTGTTGACTGCTTCGACTGCTTTGACCTGTCCATTTGATTGAGGGTAGTATAAGGAGGAAAACTCATGGGAGAAGACTAACCGGGATGAGAGTTCAATGAAAATCTCATTCTCGAAATGTTTCCCATGATTAGAGACTAGTTGTAGTGGTACTCCAAAGTGGGAAATGACGTGGTTAAATAAAAAAAATGTTGCAGTGTCAGTGATGTTATTGAAGGTAGGCATGGCTTCAGCCCACTTGGTGAAGTAATCGACTGCAATGACAATGTATTTGTGTCCATTGTTGGATGGAGGGTTGCAGGTCATGAAGTCTATGCCCCATTTTCAAAAGGGGCCGACAATGATGACTGGGTGTAGAAGAGAAGGTGGTGCTCGTGCTTTGTTGGGGTAAAGATGGAATTTATCGCATTGCCTCACAACGTGGATGCAATCATGAAACAATGTAGGAAAAAAGTAACCGGCGTGAATAATTTTCTGAGTGGTGGATATCTAGGAGAGGTGTCCCCCACAAGAACCACTGTGGCAATCGTTCAAGGCTCGATCATCTTTGTTGATAGTCAAGAATAAACAAAGTACAATGTCGATCCCTCACCAATATAAGACATCACCGATAAGTAAGTAGCATGGGGCTTGGTGAAAAATATGTCGACGATCAACTCGGGAGAGATGGTTTCCAAATTTCTGGGTTTGGAGGTAGACGAGGAGATTGCCATACCAAGGATCATCTGAAGGGATGTAAAAGAGATATTCGTCAGGGAAATCGGTATTGATGGGGGTACTGGTAGTATCGGAGGGAAAATCCATGATGATTTTGGCGAGGATGAGGGATTTCTTTCTCTTCAGTGTTGAAAATTTGAGTTCGTACTCTTGAAGGATGACGATCCATTGGGAAAATTTATCATTAATTTTTTGACGACTGAGAAAGTATTGCATGGGGTTGGAATCTACAACAACTTTGGTAGTTCGAAGCAGAATGTAATGGTGCAGTTTCTGGATGGTGAGAACAACAACAAGGGCAAGTTTCTCTTCATGATTGTATTTCAAGGCTGTACTTGAAAGGTTTTTACTAATGTAGTAAATGACATGCTCATAGTCATCATCCCCTACTTGGACAGGAACTCCTGCTACTAAGATGGCTGAGGCTAATATGTAGAGGATATACTTGCGGTGATAGTCAGGTGGACTAATCAAAGGGGCATTGGAGAGTGTTTCTTTAAGTTCATCGAACATGGTTTGGGCATGCTCATCCCAATGGAATGGGATGTCATGGCGCAACAAGAGAAGGGAGTCGTGTGCATGAGTAGCATAATATGGGACAAAGCGTTGTAAAAAGTTAGCTTTTCCTTGTAGGCTCTGTAGTTGGCGTAAATTGCGAGGAGGTGGAAATTTGTGATGGCTTGGAATTTGAGGGGGTCTATGGTAATGCCACATTGGGAAATGATGAACCCAAGGAGGCATCCATAAGTTATGTAGAACATGCACTTGAGGGGTTTTAAGCGGATGTTGTACTGACGAAACCATTGGAAGATGATTCATAAATCATCGAGATGTTGAGTACGTTTCTTGGATCGAGTTGTGAGGTCATCCAAGTATGCCAGGATGATATGAGCTAGATCATGAAAGATTTATGTCATGGTGCGTTGGAAAGTGGCGCCAACATTCTTGAGGCCAAAAGGCATGACACGATATGAAAAAGTGCCTCAAGGGGTAGTGAATGCAGTTTTGTATTGATCGGCTGGGTGGATTTGAATTTGGTTGTAGCCAGAGAAACCGTCCATGAAGGACAAAGCCTCATGACTAGTGCAATCATCAATAATTTGGTCGATAAAGGGTGTTGGAAAGTTGTCTTTGGGATAGGCGTGATTGAGATCTTGAAAGTTCATGAAAACACGGATGGTGCTCTGTTTTTTGTTAACAGGGACAAGGTTGGAGACCCATGACGTATAGGCGATGGGGTAGATGAACCCTGCAGCATGTAACTTGTCAATCTCAGCCTTCATGGCCGTTTCTTTGGATGGGTGTAGTGGATGTTTATTTTGGCAGGCAAGTGTGATATCTGACCACGTGTCTATACGATGTTCGAAAATATAAGGATCAAGGCTAGGCATCTCTGTGTATGACTAGGAAAAAATGTCGCAGTATTCCTGGAAGAGGGCTTTGTAGTTGGTGATTTCTTCAGGAGAGCATGCGGCACCAATGGTGATTTCCTCTATAACTCTAGATTTGATGGAATCATTAATTTTGATGGTTGGGGAAATATTGGCCATATTTCCTTCTTCAAAAGAGTTGGGGGTAGGGATAGGGTTATTGAACCAATCCATATGCCCAGATGGGAGGAAATATTTGGTTTCAACTGCGTATATGGCGTTTTGGTTAGGAGGCATGAAGGCTTCCTATGAAATAAAGAGCACCATGTGGTGGAGCACATCACATGGGAAATCAAGGGTAGTTAACTCTTCTCAGATGTCCTCGTCACAGTGGAACTGTCAAGAATGTAGGGGATCCAGAAGGGTAACGTTGGTGAC
>SNQJ01S0307052.1:0-10104 GCA_010110895.2 Picea sitchensis | reverse complement strand
AAGGGGGGAAAACCTAAAGGGGGAGGATTTAGGGTTTAGGGACTGGATAAAAGAAGGGAGAGGGGGAAAGAAAAGGGACTTTTGAGCTTTTGGTATGGTTATGCTGCTAGACTAGAGACTGGATTGATTTCTTGTAGGAGTTGGGGATTCTCAGCAGACTTGAGTGGTAGCTCAGCCTTGGAGGCGAGCTGAGAAGCTAGTTATTCTCTGATTGTGTGTGGCCCCTTTGCGGCTCGGGGGGATGAGGGGGAATAAGAGTACCCCTAGTGTTTGGCTGGGAGGTACCGGTGAGTTCGTTGCGGTCGACAAGCAGGAGCAGGAGCGACAGGAGCAAGGAATCGTCGCGGCAAGCAAATAAGGCAAAGGTATGTTCCTGAACTGAGTAGGGTAGAATGCATGGTGAGTTACTGCTGAGATTATGATGGTATGGTTGTGATTTGTCATTTCCTCGTCCTTAAACTCTAAAGATTTTCGTTTTTATGAATAGTTCAGTTTAGGGTCACTGTTAAAATTGTTGGGTTAGGATTGCCGTAGTTGAGGGTTGACCAGGTAGAAAAATTTCAATTTAGTGCCAAGATTTGCTTTAGTTACAATCTGCGTTGAGACCTGTGATTGACGTCTCTGTTATATAGCGAAACTACTGGTAAATCAACTGCCTCTCGGCTTCCTATTCTCATTCTCAGTATTTTTATATATGCCACAGACATTTAACACGTTCTCCTTCCCCAACTCGGCATTTTCGGGCAACTGTTAATAAAATATGACCACCTGATAAGGTTCAGGGTATTAAATATTGTTTGACAGGAGCTCAACAATGCTCCCGTATATTTTCATATTCTTGCCCTTTTTATCTTCGTTAGTAACTCTAAACTTCGATTCTGTCAATCTTTTACAAGTTAGTACACAGTGTGTGGGTATGTGGTTCGATGGTCTCCCAATATAACTTTATTGCCATAAGTTCCTTTGTTTTAGACGTTGATTGACAGAAGCTTGAAAGTACTGATTCTCTGGTCCCCATAGCCATATTGTCGTAGCAGTGACTGATTTTTTTTCCTCCCGCCACACTGTTCTTGACGGGTAAGCCGATTTTCTTCAAGGTCCATATCTACCGTTTTACTAACCTAGATTGTGCCATGGATGATCAGTTTTTCTTGTTGACGCACATGACGCGTGGTGCACTTTGATCACTGGTGTGCTCTTTCTTGGCACTCCATGTTGGCGCGTTACTTGGGTTTTCATTTATTTAATAAAATACTAACGAGGGTTGCTTTGGTTTCCTTTGAACTATAGAAGGCCGTGCATTCTCCTTTTTACCTTCATTTTCATTTTTATGGTTCTTTTGGTAAGTTGTTTGAAGTTTAAGAGATATAGATCGGTTACCTGCAGTAGATATATTTTCACCTATATAGTTAAACAAATAAGGGGATGGAGTCTAAAAAAAAAAAAAACACAGCTTGGTATCTACCGAATGTGGCGCCTACTTACCAGTTACACTTATAATAGGTTAATACTATTTATTTTTGCAACTTCACTGTATACTGCTTTTGTTATTTGGGCTGTGCAAGTTCAGAAAATTACTTGATATTTGCGTTCAATTAGTTTATGTCCTCAGTAAAGTTCAACCGCGGTTTAGATGGTCAAATAGATTGTTGTTGACACTTTGTGGGTATTACCGCTTTCCTTTTGTTAAAATTTGGGCTCCAAATATCCCTGTGAAGGAACTCGCTCTCTGCACTTCTTATGTTTTAACTTTTAAAATCCTTCATACCACGTTAATATCATTAGAAATACCACGTTTTTAACTTGTGATTATTAAAATCTATCATTTAGTGTGGCCACTAAGAATATTATGAGGATCTACCTACAGCGTATAAGCTGACTGTGTGGAAAAAGGGTTTTTGTAGAACTGCCAGAATAGAACTTGATTGACTATGGAGTTTGGGATTGCGTAACAGCCCTACCGTTTTATATTTGGGTCTGTGTGTTGCCTCGGCCTGCTGGTTAATGGCATTTACGACCGGATGAGTGCCTTGGGCGTAACTGTTGAGGACGCGCTGGGTAAACTGCCAGGGAGTCGGTGCAAATAAATTGCCAATGTAGACGTGTGATAGTCCGTCTGTGTGTTAATCGTATTTGCCTTGAGAAAAGAATTTGGTCTGTAGCTTACCGTTAGGAGAGCCAATGACAGCGTCCCGTCATTAAAATCGGAGTAGGTATAGTTCCCTATTGTATTGATAACGCAGCTGAAGATGAAACGCTAATACAAAAAATATATAAAAATTGTTGACGTGATGGTTGGTAACCGCCATTGAAGTTTAGGGTTCCCAATGTAACACTACTGCAATTTAAAATGGATACGCCAAGTCATTTATGGCACAAATATAATTAAATTCTATTTAATAATTGTTTAATTTCCAATGATTATACCAGCGATTGGCATTGTTAACATTAGGCATTATTTTTTTTTACTATTTATATGCTTACAGGTTAATATTGATTAAATCGAATGCATTGACAATACTTGATTATATATTAATATTGATGTTTCTTTAAGTGCAATAATAATATTTGCTGACTTATTCTCCGTGGGACATATACCATATTGGTTCTTAGAAACATATAGATCACTAATTATTTTTATTATAATATCCATAGGTGTGTCTTACATAGTGGCACACAGAAGCATCATATTATAATACATGCACCATTGAAAAAAATTATATTAAAACCTTTAGATATTCAATTTTCCAGATATAATAAACATCATGTCTTAATCAAGTCTCCTTTTTTAACGAAAGTTTTAGTAGAATATATTTTAGGGTATTTTCTCCCAATATTTTAATACCAAAAACATTCACTAGAACCTTTACTAATTATTGTTTTCACTGTAGTGTATAAATGTAAATTTTACTAATTATTGTTTTCACTGTAGTGTATAAATGTAAATTTTAGGTTAGGAGAAAATACAGGTGTTAATCACTTGATTAAAGATAAGGATGACATGTTTTTTTTTCTTGATTAGTTAACATTTATGAATTGCCTCATTTATTTAATGACACCCATTTTTTTATTTGGTACGATGTCCCTTAATGACCACCCAATATTGAAAAATGTTCTTGATATGCATAAGTCTTATATTTTCTACAATCTTGACTTTATTGTACATTTTGAGCTATATAAAACATATAAATCAAGACTATGAATTTAATATCAATTCGGTTAACATGGATGAAATTATCATCATTCACTTCAATCAAAATCCCTAAAGAATCTCCAATGAAATGCACCAAAACAATGCATTGACTTGAAGAGCAATGAATAAATTTGTCTATGGGATCTCGAAAGATGTTTATGCTAGCATCATCTACATTTTTGGTGGGTTTGTGCATGAAATCACCTACATTTTCTCGTGTGTTTCATTCTTCATGCATGGAATCACCTATAGTTTCTTATGGGTTTCATTCTGCATCCAGTCACCTACATTTTCTGGTCCATTTTGTTCTTAATGCATGATATTTTCATTTTCACTCAATTGCACTTGTCCCTTTCGTATTATCTCTTTACCCTTCTCTCATGATTCATATTTGTTAGGTTGTTTATAGTCCTAATTTTTTTGGTATGTTCTCAATCATTGAATTAATAGCCACCATATATATTTTCTTTGAATTTTTAGATAAATCATGTTAACAATATTTTATTGCACATTTTTTTTTAGCATAAAGAAGGTTAATTATGCTTATTGTTTAAATCATGGTAGATAGTCCATCAATTAGTTAAGAATGACCCAACATACCACTGGTCAAGGGTTAACTTACAACTCAATTAAGAGTTTGTGAAATTCCCTTTTAAGGCTTGTTGAGTCTCATAATTGCCATTTTTTCACATCCTTTTACCGTCTTTTCATAACCTTTCTTTTGATTTTTTAATCATTTTTTGCTTTTGCATAGCGTTATTTTTACACAATTTCAATATTTATATCTCAGATTAAGTTTCATATTTTTCAATGCATTTATTTTAGTATTTTAAGTGAGTTTATTATTAAATGTTAGAAAAATAACATGTTTTCACTTATCCTTGAAAGTTGGGTGAGTTTGGTGAATTTATTAAGTACATTTGGAGTTTGCAACAATGCTTATTTTTATCACCTAGGTCCAAATTTGAATTTCATCTTCAACCCTTGACGATTTGATTGGGATTTGGGAGGATCACTCAAACATATTGGATGGACACGAATTATGCGAGATTTTTTCTCAAATTTGTTTAGAGAGATTTGTGGGAATATTTTTAGAGATATTATTTGCTAATTATTAGAAAATGGTTGCACCGACATGAGAGATATGCAGATATGAATTTATTATTGATTATCTTAGTTTTTGTATAAATAAGAGTTCATTCTCCATTCCTAAAGGAGGACTCTTGGAGGTCTTTTATTTCATATGTTTTGATTTAATTTTGTAATTTGATTTCATGAAGAATCTTTTCCTTTTGTAGATTAATCTTTTTTTAAACAATGATTTATGGAAACAAGATGTGTCTAATTCATATATGATTGTCCTTTCAAATACATAATCATTTCCAAGTATTATTAATATTTCTTTTGACTGATGAAGCATGGTGTGATTACTTAAATTCATTTATCTCCATTTATTTTCCATAAGAATATTAGGTAAATCATGCTACAAAAAATCTTATTCTACACATATCGTGCTGGCATTTCACAAGTTTATGGACACTGAGGTTGACAATTTAATGTAACAAGATATATGCATATAAATCACCCCACAAGGCCCTTATGAAGATATTATAAATCCTTTTTTAAAATATAATCCTCAATTGAAGGTTTAAAAATTATCAAACCATTCCCATTTTTGCAAAATTTTCATGTAGTTGCAACTTCCAAGGGGTAAATCTCCTTCTTATATTTAAATTTGAAAACCTCTTGCTAGTGAATTAGTCATTAAATCCTCTTTCCATATAGATTATTCAATTTTTTTATATTAAATTTTTAGTTAAATTTTGAAAGGCCCGTGATAAGTATTTTTATCTAGCTTTGAATGCAACAAAATAAAAAAGAGTATATGAAAAATCATGTCAAAAAAAATCAAAAAATTATTTTGGATGCTTATAGATGTTTATGGATGTTTACTCTTAAAAGTGTATTATGTTTTTCTCAAATTATGTAAACAAGATAAAGAAATTTATGTGAAAGTAAAAGTGTATAAAATGTGATTCAAATATTAATTATTAGATTTGCAAAAAATAAAAATTACAATTTAAAAAATAATAACAAAAATATCTAGGATAACTATATTTTGGTTTCGTGATGGTCACATAAATTTCTCTTGAAAATGATACATTTATTACTAAAATAATTGTTTTGAACAAAAAAATTATTTTTAACTTTTTCATAAATTTACATGGATAAACATATAATTAAGAATAGTTTTGACATATTAATGACATTACATTGTTTTAGAAAATAACATCTTTAGAGTGATAAAACAATTCCCTATAAATTGTATTTTTATCATGAAATTCTAAAGGTATATATACATATTGAAGGTTTCAATTTAAAAAAAAAATGTAGAATATGAAAATTTAAGTGGCACATTTAAATAGAAAGTGTGACATGCCTTCATCGATTTACTTTACTATTGAATTCAAGGACCCATTTCAACCCATTTGCTAGAGTTTTCTTTTCTTTCTTGTCCACTCACACCATGTTCCTTGGAATTCTAGGATCTAACTATATTCTTCATTTGTATCATAAATTGTTGCTTATGTCAAAATCACACAAAATATCTTGCATACAATGAAAACCTTACAATAAAGTCTATAAATACCTTAATTTTTTTCTCCAAATTAAACCTACTATAATTTTCACATATTGAATTCATCGAAATGAATTGCATTATAATTCACAAAATATATGGAAATGTTGTACTATAAAGGGCCATATCATGTTGAAATCATGTTTTTGACAAGAACAAAAGTAATGCTCAAAGATGGAGCCAAACAATGCCAAAGAATATTTAATACGACAAAAAATAACCATATTAGGCTTCAATTATCTTGCAACACAAATACACAACATCAATTCAAGAAAACCGATGAAAACACCACAAATATGTAAAAAAGAGACTTGGAGAGAAAATCTAAATAAATAAATTGTTAAAGTGCCATAAAAGGAAGTGAAATAAAATCTATAAATTGATTGTACTCGTTCTTAATGGAAAAATATTTTGTAACATCCACATCTAAATTTTGTCCATGTTTCAATATAATCCACCAAATATATGCAAATATGTTGTTAAAAACAAGAAAATAGTATTGAAATTTATTTTTAACAAGGGTGTGAGTCACCATCAAACATGGACCCAAACCTCGATGGGTAAGTTACCACTATATTGCAAGAAAGAAACACAAAAATAATACAAGTAAAGTAATAAAGACATCACAATGATATGCAACAAAACTAGACCTAGAAAGAAAATAAAAATCAATAAACACACAATGTAACTGTAAGCCAATGGAAAAATAGGCATGTTATAGATAAGTGTATTCACCAAGGTGTCACATAAGGAGGATGACATGTGCTCCTTCTCCCATTTCTTTAAGATAAAGACAAGGGAAATAAATTTTGTACCATATAATTATAACCACTTAAAAAAAATTCTCAATTTAAATAGGGAAGAATCCAAAAAAGGAATGACAACATATATTGGCAAGATATATTTTGATGAAAAAACATCAATAATTTTTTCTTTCAAATAATAGGAAGTGAACAAAGACCATCAAACCACAAGCACATAGTCATACCCAATTGTTAGTGTAACAACATGCATCACACAATTTACTCTAGGCATTATAATAACATGAACTATTCTAAGAATTTCATTCATTCTAGCCACATCAAATTCTTGTCAATGAGTTTTATTTCATCGATATGAACACTTTCAAAAAGGACTAGTGACCAACATTGCAATTTATGGGTTCTCACACTAATGGAATTAAATAAACACATATGTTGATTAAATATATTTAGACATTCAAGAAAAACACGTTGAATGTGTATCATTAAATTGCAATAAAGTAGAACAATATGCACACTATAGATAGGTGTAGTGATGAGGGAAAAAAACACCTTGGTCTATTGGGAGCAAAAGGCTTTGTTTCCTTTCAATTTTGGTGCATGAGAATGAAATCATTTCCTAAAGAGAAAGACAAGGTAAAGTAGTTTGATATCCTAGAACTATATCCATATGAACCAACATTGTTAATCTAACTACGAAAATTTCCAAATAAATGAAACTAAAAACAACTCTTTGCATCATATATATTAATATATCAAAAAAATTTAAGGCTAAAATAATAACATCTATTGAATGCTTACATAAACAAATGTGTTTTCCAATAAGTTATTATAGCACTTCTACTCACTTTGTTTCTATAGCCCTATGAAATCCATGTTTGTAAATTAAGAAGACATTAGAATACAAATACAATGCTCATTCATTTGCAAAAATTAGAGTCAAATTAAATCTAGCATGACTACTTACCAATGCATCAAATAGAATTATAACATTTACACAAAAAGTATTGTCATAACTTTCACAACAAGCACATCCACATAAATGAGAACACTTTACATCTATATATGAACACAATGTTAGGCTAAACAATCTTTAAAAAGAGCACAACTAGATTTATCAAACACATTTAATAGCAAACCAATAAAAAAAAAGGTGTTTACACCACACTAACATGATAGTACATAGTTTAACATAGATTAATTAGTTGCAAACCAATAACAAAAAGGTGTTTACACCACACTGGCATAATAGTACATAGTAGTACATAGTTTAACATAGATTAATTAGTTGCAAACCAATAACAAAAATGTGTTTACACCACACTAGCATAATAGTACATATTAGTACATAGTTTAACATAGATTAATTAGTTGCAAACCAATAACAAAAAGGTGTTTACACCACACTAGCATAATAGTACATAGTATAACATAGATTAATTAGTTGCAAACCAATAACAAAAATGTGTTTACACTACACAAGCATAATAATACATAGTTAAATATAGATTAATTAATTGCAAACCAATAACAAAAAGGTATTTACACCACACTAGCATAATAATACATATTTTAATATAAATTAATTAGTGGCAAACCAATAACAAAAAAGTGTCTACATCACATTAACATAATACTACACAGTAGTAGTTTAACAAATTACAATTACAATAGATAAAAATTAATGACAACTTCATTAATGACAACCTCATTAGTTGTTAAGGAACGTGTTCACACATGACTCATGGAATATTATTCCAAAAAAATGTCATGTACTCTCCATAAGGCCATACATAAAAGCAAATAACTAAATCAAATAATTAAGCTATAACACTTTCACAAATAAAATCAAAGCAACAATGTAACTCAACTACCTATAACTAAGATATAACACTTTCACCCACAAATAAAATCAAAACAACAATTTAACTCAACTACCTCCAACTTGATTTTTTTAAACATTGAAATCAGTGATAAAAAATCAAGTTACTATCCTAACAATATAACTCAACTACCTCCAACTTGTTTTTTTTGAAACATTGAAATCAGTGATAAGAAATCCAAGTAACTAGCGTAAGGGAAAATTCAATGGCCCACACTCAAGCATAACAAAATTCATAACTCTAAACCAATAACCAGAAGAACAATGATAAAGATAAGCACATAATCACACTATGAAAATAAAACCTCACTGTCACAAAACAACAACCAAATCACAATGCAAACTACCCAAACACAAAAAACAAAGGAGTGCATTATACAAACAACCTGGCATACAAAAACCCTGTGAAGCACAAAATTACACGGCGACAACTATCCCTTGTGTACGTGAAGGGCTCCGTCAGTCATGTGGGTTCTTGGGTCTCAGTTCTGCCCGGTCTGCCATCACTGAAATCTTTTACTATATTGTCTGCAGCTTTCTTTCTGCGTTATATTTTATAACGTCTGTCCGTGCATGCTTCTGGAAAGTGGGCACTGGGTATGGATGCCACACTACTCGAGGCGGACATCGATGTTGGTTAAGAGAAATTTCCTTTTACTGTTTAAATTCCCTTCCCTGATTCGGCAGCGAAAGGAACCGTGTGCTTAAATTCTCATGCTTTTTCTGCAACGGAATATGTATTATATATTTATTCTCAGTAATTAGACATTAATTATATGGGTTGACACTAGGTTATTCATTGTACGTGTACGGAGAAACAAATCCTGTAATAAGTTCACTTTTTCTTTGTTAACGGAATGCTTGGGATTTTTTTAAAAAGCTAAAATTTTAAAAATAAAATAATTTTAATTGGAAAAAAATGAATTTATTAACTAATAAATTAACTTATATTAATTAATTAATTAATTTGCTATGTAAGTGAATTTTAAAAATAATTTAATGAAAAAAATTAAATTCCTTTATAAAGAAAATAATTTTTTTATTTTATATAATTAAATGGTAAAAATAAATATATTATTTAAGAATATATTATACTGATTTATTTAATATATTATCAAAATCAAATATTTAAATATAAATATAATAAAATATTCATATATCATAAAATATTGTATCTTCTCAAGATGAAATAGGAAACAGAGCTGAAAATAAATAAGCACAAAATTAATAACTAGATCCATTACATGTACATTATTTTTTTTATATTAAATAAAATAGAAAACTGAAGATCTGAATACGTAAAGTTTGTGAAATAAAAAATGTACATTATTTTTTTTATATTAAATAAAATAGAAAACTGAAGATCTGAATACGTAAAGTTTGTGAAATAAAAAAATCTAACTATATTAAGAATTTTCAAAAAATTATCATGGTTTCACAAAACATAAAAAAAAAAAAAATCTATAGTTACGAAAGTAGTAAAAAATTTATCCTTGTTTCATAAAACATAATTTGGCCCTCGCACAAGGGTGTTTCAAGTATAATTTGTTTTAGGTATGATATAATTTGGAGTTTACTATAAATTTTAGGGTAGATTTGTAATGTCCCCCACCTTTTAGAGAGATGATGA
>SNQJ01S0307050.1:0-10104 GCA_010110895.2 Picea sitchensis | reverse complement strand
AGGTAACTTTTAAAGCCCATCAAAACTCACCGGACTATCCATATGGAGAATCACACTACCCTAAATGAAGAATATTCTAATTGGGCCTCATCTTCAATTGTGATTCCTACTATCGAGTTAAAGAGAATTTAGACCCCTCAACACCTGGTATATGAAAATGCCCCATGAAATCAACTAAAAAGTAGGAAAAATGATACTTTGATATGTTCGAGATATAGTTCAGTTTGGTATACATTATAGTTCAAGGGGTACTCCTTTATTGGTTGGTTTCACTAATTTAGATTAGGTTGAGGACCCTGATGATCGAAATTCTATTGAAGGTTATGTTATCAGCCTTGGTTCCAGACCTATCACTTAGGCTTGTAAGAAACAATAGTCTATTGCTCATCTTCAACAAAAGTGGAGTACCGAGCAACGATTAATGCAAGTCAAGAAGCCTTGTGGTTTCAACAAATCCTTTTAGAGTTTGGATTCTAGCAACAACATCCGACCACCCTCTGGTGTGACAATCAAAGTGCCATCAAGCTCACCAAATATCTAATTCAACATCAACACAACAAACACATCAAGATACACATGCACTTCATCAGAAAGCTCATTCATGATTGAGTTATTGAAGTCCTCTTTTTTCCTATAGAAGATCAAGTTGTAGACATTTTCATAAAGTCTCTTATAGAAGCGAATATTTCCAAACTTCGATCTATATCAGGAGTTCAAGAAATTGTCATTAAGTGGGGACAGGCTCTAATGGATCCTTCCTTCTCCTATTGTGTCACATTTGTAAATCCTTCAATCCTATCCCAAGTTGTTCTTAAGGGGGGATTCTAGGATATTTAGACACTCGGTAGTTAGTTAAGATCAACTTGGTCTAATGTGTCTTTAGGTAAAAGTGTGCTTCTTAGTGTGTTTATTTAGCATGCATTAGTAGTTATGTAATCCGACGATCATGATATGTTCTAGACATAGAGTGGTCTGACGACTCATCTTCTTCTTGATCTTAATGGCTATATTGATTTGTGACTTAACACCTGATTGGTCCATGATCTCTATTTAAAGAGCATGGAAGGTCATTTTCTAATGGTCGATTGTGAGAAACTCTCTTGTAAATATTTTTCTTTTGCATTGATATATTTCCTCAAGTGTTCATGTTGATTGGGGCCATGAAGTGTTTCCCTCTTTGAGGGTTTTGATAATGTAAAAATATTAGTGTGTTGATCTTTAATCTGGTTGTGTGAGTGGTTACTAAATGTGTTCATCTTGTGTGAGAATACCATGTTTTTTCAAACAAAGAGAAATGCTACCATTACTAAGGTTCTAAGGATGTCCTCCTTTTTTCCAAGCTATGTCAACCTTATTGATAATCAAAACTTAATGGAATAAATCATTGAAGAAGAACTACTTATAGTCTTATATAGCTTTCAAAAAGATAAGAGTCTCAAGCCTCATGGGATTCCAATCAATTTTTTTGGGGGGGTGTGTTATCCCCGATTTTAGGGATAACTAAGGATATGATTTCTTGAGGCCCTCAGGTGGCATACATGAAATATTGAGAGAAATCTTGACCACAAATTTCCACTTACACAGATAGAAGCCCACTTCACCACCACAGTTCTAGGTTCATCATGAGGGTATCCACCACACCATCTTGCTTCAGGAGGATATTGAATCTTTCCTCATGAGGTACAAGCCAAGTAATATGGTGAGTTTCATTCCAATATTTGAGGCATTTTAATTTGTTTCATTTAACACTTCTTTTGATTATGTAACGTCTGCTTGGAAATTATGCTCTTTTCCCTTTTTCACCTTGGTGGTTGACATTGTGCCCTAGTAAGTGGTCATCCTTAGGGATTGGTTTTATACTGAGAGGTACCCTTGATGAGTCATCATGCCATTCCTGACCATACTTGTCACTTTCCACACTTCGTCCCCCCATCTCCTTACCTTTTGGGTTTTCGTGTGTATTGACCCAAGAAAGGGTTGTCCCTCATTTGATGGGAAGAAGGGGTTGAAGGCCTAGAGGGGAGATGGATGGAAAAATATAAAATCCTAATTATGAACCTTCCATATGCTCTCCTAAAGAGGTCTTGAGAGGAATGCAATTCTTCTCCTAAAAAATCAAAGAACTGGAAAAACAAACACATAACATAAATGTCCCACTTGATTGAGGGATTTACACAAAGTGCATTACAAGCTAGACTATACCCCCATGGAACTATGTGTACTTCTCTCTTCAAGTGACACTTTGGTACTTCCCCCAACCTAATTGATTCACCCTAGGGAGTACCTAGTGTTTGGACCTTAATTAATTAATGGCAATGAATGGGCTTGGAAAAAGGATGCATTAAAAATGAAGGTGCAACACACTCGATACAAAGGCACCCATGTAATGTCCCCAAGGCCGAGACTTGTTATAAATCATGTCTATGAAGTATAAATATTGCATTATGAATTGTAATTATGTTTTATAGGCTGGTGAGCCAAGTCATATAAGCTAGTGGGCTTATGTGTTATTAGGCCAGGGTGCCTAAGTGTTGAAGGCCAGGAGATTGATTTTTTGTACATGTAATTATGCACAGTATTAATACAAAACATCTCTGTGTGCGGAACGACCACGATGAAGGATTGATGGGGGACTAAGCACCCACAAATCTTGGATAAGGGAGAGGGGCTGAGAGGTTGGAAGAGGGGATAAGATGAGGGGGCTTAAACCCTTGAGAATAATATTAAATTATTACTAATCCAAAGCTGTGTAAATGTGATGTTTTATCCTAAGTTCTTTTGAAGGATGAGTGACTTCCAAATGGGAAGGAACGAGCTTCATGGGTGACAAGTGTCAACCCAAGCGCATACAGTTAAAACTGTTGAGTTGAGCCATGATGGGGGTTCCTCCTCCATTCTACCATTGATTATCTGAACCAGGAATCCCGTATGACCTCTGCAAGAATACCCTCACGCAACTCTGAAACCAAAAAGGCCTGTGTTGATTTTTGGAGGAGTCGATACACCCTCTCTCAAAACCATCGAGTCTGTGTTCAACCTTCGCGTGGATTTCTTATCACGCATCCCCAAAACCCAAAACCGTGAGTCTGTTCTGTATGGATGGTTGGGAAAACTGAATGTCCCGTAATTGTTGAGCCTGGTTGGGTTGAAGCATCTGTCTATCATCTGTTTGGGAAACCCGTGTTTGTTGTCCTAGTTGACTGTGGTGGCCACACAGTTCTTGGCTGGGCGTGGTTTGCTTCTATTGTATGTTCATTGCTGAGCCTTGTTGTTTTTCTTCTTTGTACAAGAACGAGATTAAGGAAACCAGTTGTATGACCTATGTGTAACCTCTCTCCAGGTGAGGGAGGTGATTTTGTTGAAGAGGCGGGTTTTACCAAGCCTGTGAGCGACTCTCTCCAGGTGAGAGAGTGCGCAGAGGAAGGAGAGAGCTTCTAGAAGGAACCCTGTAGATGCCATAGAGCTCAGAGATTTCCGGTCCAGTCTGTTGCTGAAGCCCAAGGAAAGGGAGGTTAGAAACCAAAGGACTGTCTAGGTGATAGAGAAGGTGTATACTCCAGGGGTGGGACAGGCATGGGGGGAAGGAGAGTCTGTGGGAAGTGGGTATAAGTGGTTCCTGAGAGAGAATCCTCCTTCTTTTACGTGTATTCTTCCTGTAAACCTTACCTAGCCTAGGATTCCTTACTCGATGGAGCTTAGTCCCATCTCGGGGGTGACCTACTGCTGAGAGTGATGAGCAGCGTGGTTTAAGGCTGGGAGGTTCATGGAAGGTCTACACGCAGTTGGTGGTGCGTGATAGTTTCAAAGATACGTGTAACTATGTTTTGTAATCATGTAATTAATTAAATTGCATACCTGTGATTCTTGCAATGTTATCACATATTTTGTTGTGCATATGAATTATTGTTATTTCCATTAACTCTGAAATGCCAACAGTAATTCTGTGTTTAACTGTAACTAAGCGTTTTAAGTTGATTAGAATGCATAATGTGTTCCAGAAGTGTTTTTCCGCGTAGTAGTGTTGGCCCGACCGTGGGGTTGATGGCCGAGGGCGTTACAATATGGTATCAGAGCTTGGTTTCAATGATGAGCCTGGATGGGCCAGATAAGTGGTATTTGGACCAAGGTTTTGAGAAGAAATTGTGTCTAGAGGACTAATTTCCGACCTCAGAATGTTTCTGAGTGTCAATGGACTACTTGACCGTGTTACAAGCTCAGGAGGTGTAGTGGTATTATAAAACTACAGCCGGTGTGGTATATGGCCACAGGGAGAGAGAGAACTCCACACCAGAAGTGTTGGATCAAGTAGATGAAAGTTCAGAAGGAGGGTACCAAGTCATTGGCCAGAAGTCCTTGAGAATCAGAGTTGGACGGTCAGAATTCTCTGTGGAGAACTCGCGAAATCGCGAGGACCGTAAGATAGCCAGAAGTTGCAAGGTGGTTAGTGGATGGAGAATCTCGCCACCCTAGTATCCAGAATAAACGTGGGTCATTGATCATGGTTGGTTTGAACTGTTGGACCATTTCATGAATTCAGGGATCGTGAACTTGCGCAGGCCACATTCTTGGTCACTCCAAGTCCTGAATCGCGAAAGAGATTAACAAGGGTAGAATCGAATGGTTGAGCGCTTCCAGGAAGAAGTACGAAAATCCTGTGAGATGTTGGATCCAGCCAACTAGCGAGGAAGTTAGGGATGAAGAGCTTTGATAGGTGTAAGCGTAGGAGAGATCTGGACCGTCGGATCAGGGGAGGCTCATAGTCGTTGATCTCATACATGAATTTCCATATCGGAATTTGGGGATTGAAGCGACAAGAGATTTGGAGTCGCTGCATCATGAACTCCCAGTTCATGAAACTCCGAAAAGATCTGGACTGTTAGATCCAAATCATCGAGGATCATTGGATCTCATACAAGAACTCGTGTATCAGAGTTCGGGGATTGAAGTGACAAGATATTTGGAGTCATTGCATCATGAACTCTCGGTTACCGAAAACCCGAAACCTGAAGTTTCGAAGTCCCGAAATCTTCGAAGACGGAAGAACCGTAGTGGATTTTTTTTTAACCGTTGGATGTTGGGTAAACGTGGACCATCGATCCACCCGATTTACGTGAATTCGGTAAATCAAAACTTCGGGAGATAGATGTGTGTACCTTAAACTCTTCGAAGATAGAAAACCTGAGTAGCACTTAGTATTCTAGCATTGGTCACGACCTTTGGTTACGAGGGTAGGGAGAAAGAGGGAGCTATCACCCGAAAATTACAGAGCTGAGCAGAACTCGGAAAATTTATGATGTCGAAGCGTTTTCTTAAATCAGAATGGTTTTGAATGTGTGGAATTTGCTAAGAATGATGACCTAACAAATCCCTGTTGTCTGCACGTGTGTTTGCAGAAGCTTAGCAAGTGCCAGAACCAAATAGGGTTGTCGTTGAGAGAAGAGAATGGAAGAGGTGCAGATTGCCTCCAATTCAGAGAACGAAAGAGAAGGAAGGAATGTCAACTTGGGAGTCGAAGGGTCAAACTCTAATGGGAAAGGAAAAGTGATGGATAAGGAAGGACATATGATGAAAATCATTGAAATATTGTAGAAAGATGCCCAGGCTCACTAGGTTGATAGCCGAAAGCTCATGAAATTCAGGGATATGCAGGGTGAATTCAACTTAAGGATGTTGAAGAGTCTGGAAAGAATAGAAAATAAATTGAAAAAGGAGAGTGACTCAAGCAAGACAGAGAGTCACAGGACCCCTGAGAGGAAAAGAAGATCAAGGAGTGTCAACAGACATTGTCGTCTCTCCCTAAATCATTCCAGTAGGGAAGCACACAGTAGTTCAATCCCATCTCCTACCAGAAAGCATAAGAGATCTGGGATGGATGAATTGAAAGGGGAAATGAACAAGATCAAGCCTCCAACATTTGATGGAGAACATAAGAAGGAGGAAGATGCCGAAACTTGGTTGCTGGGTATGAGGAAATACTTTCAACTACAGAATTATTCCTCTCATGCAGAGGGCATGATTGCCATGTATCAACTAAAGGGAAAGGCATCCATGTGGTGGGATAAACTTGTGCAGGTGCAACACATCAGGGAAAGGGACATCACATGGAAAGAATTCAAGGGGTATTTCGAGAGGAAATACTTAGCTAAAATATATTATGACAGAAATATGAAAGAGTTCTTTGAACTCAAGCTGGACAACAAGACCATTGATGAGTATGAATGAAATTTTTTGGAATTACTGAAGTATGTTCCGTTCATCAAAGATGAGTCTATCAAGATTCAGAGGTACCTGAGTGGATTACCGCCTCCTATTGGGGATAATATTCAGTATGATGACCCAAAGACTATGGAAGAAATGATAAGAAGAGCGAAGTGATTATTTGAACAACAAAGAGAAAAGATTACCTTTCAGAAGGCTTGGGATGACTAGAAAAAGTTCAAGTAAGAACAGAGGCAGAAGGGAAATAAACCACCCTTTTTCAGAAATAGTCCTCAAGAACAACCATCTCTTAGAGGGCCCAAGAAGGTTGAAGTGAGTGGGCAAATGTCAAGGCCACTACCTATGGAATGTTGGGGTTGTAAAGAAAGCCATAGGTATAGAGGTTTCCCCCAGAAAAATGATAAAGTAAGACTTCTCCACAATATTCAACAAGATGAAATAGTGGAGGACATGGGCAGTAGAATTCCAAGGATCTACGCAACCCTGGACAACAAGCAAGTTGAGTATCAGTCGCACATGATTGAAGTAGAAGGTATGATAAAAAACCAACCATTTATTATTTTAGTTGATTCAGGGGCTAGCCATAGTTATATAGACCCTAGAGTGGTAGAAAGTTTGCATTTGATAAGAAGCAAACATGAAAAGTCTTGGTTAGTGCAGCTAGCTACAGGAACCAAGAGGAAAGTCATAGAGTTAGTCAAGTCCTGTCCTGTAGACATGAATAGACTGAGAATGAAGGTCTATTTGAACATTCTACCGTTAGACTCTTATGACTGTCTAATTGGGATGGACTGGTTGGACCAACACCATGCCATCTTGGACTGTTGGAACAAGGCATTCAATTTCTTAGATGAAGAAGGGAATCAGAGAGCCGTCCAAGGAATTCCTAGAGCTGTTACTGTTAGAGAAATCTCAACAATGCAGCTGAAGAAGTGCTACATAAAAGGCTGTCAATTATTTGTAGCCCATGTGGGGGAAATGCCTAAGGATAAGGTGTCAAGTATTGAGGATCATGAGGTACTTAAAGAGTTCAAAGATGTATTCCAGGAAGTACCTGGACTACCTCCGAAAAGGGATATCGATTTCTCTGTGAACTTGATGCCTGGAGCAGCTCTAGTGTCAAAGGCTCCGTACAGGATGAGCGCGCCAGAACTGAAAGAGTTGCATCTTGAAGAACCTCTGAAGAAGGGGTATATATGCCCAAGCGTGTCACCTTGGGGTGCCCCGGTCCTGTTCGTAAAGAAGAAGGATGGAACGCTGAGATTGTGCATGGATTTCAGGCAATTGAACAAAGTAACGATGAAGAACAAGTATCGTCTTCCGAGGATTGATGATCTCTTCGATCAGTTGAAGGATAGAAAGATATTTTCGAAAATAGATCTAAGATCGGGATATCACCAAGTAAGAATAAAAGATGAAGACATCAACAAGACCACCTTTAGAACAAGGTATGGTCATTACGAGTTCACAGTCGTGCCATTTGGACTGTCAAATGCACCCGCTGTTTTTATGAGCTTGATGAATGGAGTATTCAAGGACTATCTAGACAAGTTTGTCATCGTCTTCCTGGATGACATTCTGGTGTATTCCAGGACTGAAGAAGAACACGAATAACATCTGAGGATGGTTTTGCAGGTGCTAAGAGAGCACTAACTATATGCCAAGCTGAGCAAGTGCTCATTTTATCAGGAACAGATCCATTACTTGGGACATATTATCTCGAAGGATGGGATAGCGGTAGACCCTGAGAAGATTGAAGCCATTAGAGAATGGTTAGTGCCAAGGAATGTAACAAAAGTTAGATCCTTCATGGGATTGAATGGTTATTATAGAAGGTTCATCGCAGGGTTTTCCAAGAGAGCTCACCCTATCACTTCCTTACAAAGAAAGGGGAAACAGTTTCACTGGACAGAGGGATGTGAGGAAAGTTTCCAGTGATTGAAGCAGTTGTTAACCAGTGCTCCAATCCTGAGGATTGTAGATCCAAATGTAGATTTCGTAGTATGCACTGATGCATGCAAAGAAGGACTGGGAGGGGTCCTCAGGCAGAACAGATTCGTAATTTTTTATGAGTCCAAGAAATTAAAAGAGCATGAGAAGAACTATGCAACCCATGACTTGGAGTTGGCAGCCATAGTTCATGCTCTAAAGAAATGGAGGCATTACCTCATGGGAAGGAGGTTTGAACTCATAATAGACCATAACGGTTTGAAATATTTGTTTGATCAGCCAACCTTAAACGCTAGACAAAGTAGGTGGCTGGAATTTCTGTGTGAGTACAACTTTGAGATCAAGCATATCAAAGGAAAGGAGAATAAAGTGGTTGATGCACTCAGCAGGAAGGTGCATGAATTACATGCTACAACCATTATCATGTATCAGACTGATATTAAAAGCATAATTATGGAGGCTACAAATGTAGATTTGCAGTACAGAGAATTGGTAGCCAAGCTACAGCAGGGTAAGACACCACAGAAGATGGAAATTTATAAATTGGAAACAGATGGAATACTTCTGTACAAGAACAAAATTTTTGTACCCAATGTCCAGTGCTTGAAACAAATGATTTTGCAGGAGATGCATAATGTGCCTTATGCAGGGCACCCTGGATATCGGAAAACAGTAGCAGCGGTCAAGAGCCATTACTTTTGGCCAGGTATGAAGAGAGAGATCGATGAATACATCACCAGATGTATGGAGTGTCAGAAAGTTAAAGCTAAGCATAGGCACCCAATAGGGTTGCTGCAACCTTTACCCATTCCTGAGTGGAAGTGGGAAGTAGTAACGATGTATTTTATTACGGGATTGCCCAGAACAACCAAGCTACATGATTCGATCATGGTGGTGGTGGACAAGCTTACAAAAGATGCCCATTTTATTCCACTGAAAACAACTCACAAGGCAACAGATGTTGCTGATATTTTCATAAGAGAAGTGGCACGATTGCACAAAATTCATAAAACGATTGTGTCCGACAGAGACCCGAAATTCACCTCAAATTTATGGAAAGGATTGTTCAAAGGATTCAGAATGAATCTGAACTTTAGTACAACTTATCATCCTGAGTCTGATGGACAGACAGAGAGGGTGAACAAAGTAATAGAAGACATACTGAGAATGTATGTGATGGACAAACCATCAAGATGGGAAGACTACCTGCACTTGGTAGAATTCACCTACAACAATGGGTATCATGCATCATTGAATATGAGACCATTTGAAGCAATTTATGGAAGAAAGTGCAATACTCCAGTGAGCTGGGATAATCCAGCTAATAGAATAGTAGTTGGGCTAGAGTTGCTCAAGGAGATGGAGGACCAAATGATAAAAATTAAGAAGAATTTGAAAGCTGCCCAAGACAGGTAGAAAAGTTATGCTAATAAGAACAGAACCCACAGAGAGTTCAAAGTGGGTGATCATGTTTTCCTGAAAGTGAAAGCTAACCGGAGTTCCCTGAAGCTGGGAAGTTGCGCCAAGTTGGCAGCCAGATTTTGTGGGGCATTTGAAATCCTAGAAAGGATTGGGCCAGTTGCATATATGCTTGCATTAACTGCATCCATGAATGTACATAATGTGTTTCATGTTTCATTACTTAAGAAATATATACCAGATGCTAATCATGTTTTCGATTGGAATGTGATTCAGGTGGAACAAGAAGGTGTCCTGCAAGTGCATCCTGTGTGCATATTGGACAGGAAAAACAAATAGCTCCGAAATCAAGCTATAGGGCTTGTAAAGGTCCAGTGGACCTGGTATGGTCCTGAGTACGTGGCATGGGAGCATGAAGATGTTATGCAGGCAGAGTACCCGCATCTTTTTGAAAATTTTGAAAATCTTGCAGATGCAGTGTAAAGTTGCACTGAGGACAGTGCAAAAATAAGGGGA
>SNQJ01S0307048.1:0-10104 GCA_010110895.2 Picea sitchensis | reverse complement strand
TGAAATTGGACTCCCAGTTGATTTAGCATTGGAGTGGAACAAGTATTGTAGGGAACTCATGAGTTCTGGTATACAGCTCCTTGACAAAGAGGACGAGCTCTTGTGGACAGGGGGTGCAAACTTGGGTCGTCTTACTGTCTATAATGTCTACTCAGCTATCACAAATACTCTATGGCTTCATAATATTGTTGGTTAGAGGAGAAAATTTTGGTCTTGGAACATCCCACAAAAATCAAGACTTTTCATCTCGCTTGCTATTGAAAATAAAATACTTACTTGGGACACACTTCAAAGGAAAGGCTGGGTTGGACCCAACATCTGCCATATTTTCTCCAGGGAAGCTGAGACATTGTTACATCTCTTTGTCAAGTTCCCTTTCACTAGACAGGTCTTAGACTAGATCTCCATCAATCAAAGTTTTACTTATGTCTGGGATGGGATTACTCTATTTGATTGTTTTGACACCTGGATCAAAAAGGAGTGAGCACATATAGCTCTACCATATATAGTTTGTTGGTTTGTATGGTTGGAAAGAAATAACAAAGTCTTTGAAAATGGGTCACCTTCCCCAACATCAGTGGTCTACAAAACACTTGGCATGCACATTATTTGGATTGGTGTTCACTCGAGACAAGTGATTAACAAAACAAAATTTAAGACACATATCCCATAGGGTTTGCCTATAGGATGGTTTGATGGTACAACGTAGTCAAATGGTATTCAAAGTGGAGCAGGTGGCTTGTTAAGGATTTCGAAGAACTCATATTATAGTTGGATTTTCAACTGTGGCCCAAGTACCAACACTAGGGATGAATTATTGGGGGTCTGGGCAACACTCCACCTATCTACTAGATTAAATATTGAGGATATACAAATCATTGGGGATTCAAAAATTGTTATCGATTGGTTAAACACTAAAGGAAAAATACAGGTCACCTCTCTTATAGGCTGGAAGGACAGAGTCAGAGAGTTGCATTCAACATTCAGGCAAATCAGTTACAAGCATACCTTCCGGGAGCACAACAAGGAAGTTGATTCCCTCTCAAAGATTGCTCTCCATAAACAAGTTGGTTTATTTACTTACAGTCACTGGCTATATGGGCATGAGAGCCCCCCTCATTTTCTAAATCTCTACTAGAATTTTACTTTTCAAGTAATCTTGCGGCCTATACATCTGTATATGTTCCTTTTTGTTGTCGGAAATAGATACAGTTATGAGACTGGCATTTTTTTCGAGTTTTCACTCTACTTTTGTACCATTTCCTTGAACACCTTATTGAGGAACTATGTAAGGCATTGATCCTCTTCTTTCTATAAAGGAGAATAGATCATTGTTAGGAACATGATAATTTTCTTGAAGGAAGGGGCTATTGTAACCTTTCTATGTGAAGAAAATTATATATTAATATAATTGAGAAATGTTTTTGTTGGAAAAAAAAATATTTTTTAACGATATAATTTTTTCATTTAGGGAAATCCTTAAGTAATGTTAAGTTTGATGTTGGTTAAATATTAAATAATTTTTATATGCTCTGTTATCACATGAACTTTCCAGAGTATTGTGGGTTCGTGGTTTCTACCTAAGTCTGTAATTTTTCCATGTCTCTATCCTTTTTGAATCTACAAGTCTTAAGTTTGTCCCCTTTTGGCATGTAAAGCCGTCTTCTGTGTGCCCTTGTTCTTTTGTACGCCCTAGTTTCCCTTAATTTCCTACCCGAAAGGAGTCTTAGCCTCAAGCCCCTCTGTTTTCCCCAAAGTATGAACACTCGTCTCCTTTTTCAGTCACTGGTCTCCCTATTATCCCAGCCCACAACCAGTCGTCCAGATCCTTGATCGTGCAGGCCGCAACCATGGACACAAAGGGAAACATTCAAAGCAACCCATTTCGGGCTTAAAAGCAGCAGGCTATTTTAATCTTCCGGACGAGGGAGATTTTGGGAGCAGTTCAAATCAGCGTCTCACGAGCATTCGAAAGTTCAAAGTCACGCGAAGTATAGTGCCAGGGAAGAAGGTCCAAATACTAGAGGCTCGGAGCGAGCATGAGTCGTTGATCTCGAAGGGGACAGGTGGCATTCGATCCAAGTGTTCGGAGAAATGAGCTTCGAGAGTTTCAAAGTGTTAAGTGCATAATAATTCTGGAGATCTGAAGCCCAAACTCCTGAAGCAATCATGGACCATTGATCTCAAAATCAGCAGGGAGTCGTTGATCTTAGCAACAGTGCCTCCCCAAGGTCCCGAAGGCCCGAAGTGCCCAAAGTGTCGAAGTGGCCAAAGGCCCGAAGTCAATCTAAGTCATTGATCAGAAATAGCCACGTGTTGTCAGATCCATAGCTTCGGGTGAAAACACAGAAGGAAAAATAAGTTTGAGATTTGATTTTCCCAGAGTCTAGAGACCCGGAGTGGATCTCGATCGTCCAAATCTAGGAGACACACGTCGTCAGATACCTAACTCCAGTGGATTTTCTTGGGGCAAGTAAATTTTTACTATTGAGAAGTCTGAACCCCGGAGCCACGAAGGGATCTCAGTCGTCGATATCAGGAGGGCCACACGTCATCAGATCTATGACTCCGGGTAAAATCCCTGGGAAAATCGAAGATTGAGTTTTGATTCTCCCGGATCCCGGAGACCCAAATTGGATCTCGGTCATCCAATTCAAAGAGCCATGTGTCACCAAATCCATAGCTCTGGGTAAAATCATAGTAGGTAAACAGGAGCTATCCCCCGAGCCCTGGAGAGACAAACACATGTCGTCTATTAGCACAGAAAGGTGGCACCCTTATGGTTTTGACACCTGGCACTCTTTTCAAGTATTCTCAGACACGCCTCCAACCTGTTTTCAAGTGACATATGTTACCTCTCTATCCGCGACACATTGACATGGTGACATCTAGCCTCCACATTAGATCATTCTCCGGGAGGTGTTATTTTTCAGCGCCAAAAGTAGTGCCCCACCCCAAAGCACACGTTTGGCAGATCCTAAAGTTGGTGGCCAAGTAAGCTTGGCGGTGGCACCAAATCTAGCCGGTGCACCCAGATCTCAGATCGTGACCAGATTAGCGGCCACAGTCTATTACGGGGATGGAACATGCTCGGGCGATATTTTTCTTGAGCGGTCCCACAATGGAAACCATGGTATGGAGAAAATACTACGTGGTGAAATGTGATATATTGTGGGCCCAAAAGCAATCTAAACCCAAACCACCTCTGAGCAGCCCCGCAATTACATGTTTATATCGCATCCTATTCGAGAGCAGCAAGTGGTCGTTCCCCAGAGCATTAAGTCTCATTCAATCTCTAAGGAAAAGCAGTTAATGGAAGGTAGGCTTGGTGGTTGAAACCTAGTCTCACCCCATAAATGGAAGGCATGGAAGGCCCGACCGTGGGGAATGAACCGTCAACCCATGGTACCCCTGTGAGCAGATTTCCCTGCAGAACCATGCTAATCTGAGCTCACGTCTGACCGAGGGGCGCACGTTCAGTCTGACAGAAGAAGTCACCGACGCAAATCTTTGATTGTAGTGATCAGATCACACTCTTGATAGTTGGGGACTATTCTAAGTATAAATAGATAGTTTTTATAGTTTGTTATGGTTGTCAACTGGTTGAACAGAGCTCCCTATTTTGTAATGTTTTTTATGCCAGAACTGTTCTCTGGTTATGTATCAGATTTGAGACTTTCAGATTAATAGAAGTCAACCTCTTTTCATCTCTTTGTAAAAAAATGTGCCAAAACACTCGAGCATGGAGGATCTAGCCGAGGGTTGTTATGTTGTTGTAATGTAGGTTTGATTGCAGCAGTATCGTGACCAGTTTTAGTCAGTTTCCTTGTGATTTATTTTCCCTCTTACATTGAATGGCTCGGGCATGGAGGATCGAGTCGATTTGTTGTAGCTGCATGGTGATGTAGGTTTGATCATTGCGTTGTTATGACTGTGTTGTTTGGACATATTTCAGTTTCTTAAACTTGAGCTTAAGAGTGATCTTGAGTCTGAGTTTTTCTTCTCCAAGTTGCTTGAAGTCCTTATGCCCATAGCAGTCGTGTCCACCTTTCTCAATAATTCTTCCCTCTGCTCACACTTAAACTCAATTCATTAAATGAAGTTAGTTGTGACACTCACTTCCCTGTACATTTATTCTCTAGTTATGTGTTGAACATCATTCATATATTGAGTTTTGTCCATTGACCTCCACTCATATAAACCACACATCCACCAAAAACTCTGATGGGTACTGGGCTTATCCTCCCACAATATGAGGGTGACTCTGAGTGCTAACATTCTTGGTGTCATTGTCGGGGATGAATTGAAGAATTTTCCTTGGGATAGAACGACAAAGAAGATATGATTTTGAAGGTGCATCAGATATCAATACCATTGAAGATTGCAACTTGCACCTGGCGACTCCACTGTTTTGACTCCATTGTTTCAGTTTTGGCTCCTAAAGGAAGACACACGAGGTCCACTTTAATGTTGCCTCTAGCAATGCCTGAAGCTGACCCATAGGAAATTATCAGAAAGGGAAAGACCTCTCAAAAAGGTACCTCCATTGTTGTACCAAGTTTTTTTGAGAATTTGCATAATCCCTCTTTACAAACTCCAGTAGTTGTTTTTTATTCTCCTATTATACAAACTGTCGGAGTTTCAAGAAATTTAACTTTTGGGACTTTTCATGTCAATTTCTCCCCTCCTATTCTTGGTTTGGAAGGAGATAGCTTTGACACCCCTTTCTCCCCCGAAGTTGTGAAATGGAAGGAGATAGATTTGACCTTAGAAGACTTTCCTTCTCTAGACTTTACTACTCCTCCTCCTATTAGAGTTGTTGCAGTTATAGAAGGGGAAACCGTTGTTACCTCTAGCCCCTCATATTTATCTCCTAATGCCCAGCTGTATCGTTTTCCTCCAAGGAGCTCAGTCCTAGTCTTTTCTTTCTAAACTCCATCTCCCCCTGCTTCTCCTCCATTTCACATCCCAATGGCAGGTGTTAATCCGCCCATAAACATGATGGCTAACATAGTGGTTGCTAGATACGCCCCTCTCATATTACCTCATCCTTTGAATAATCTATTGATTGAAGGATGCCTTAAGGAGTTGCCCAAGTTCACGGGGGAGGAAAGCATAACTGTAGAGGAACACCTTGAAGCCTTTTACAGTTTTGCAGATAATCATGACATCTCGAATCAGGATGTATGGATGAGAGTGTTTGTCCATATCCTTAATGGTGAGGCTAGGAAATGGTTTAGGGGCTTGGTCCCTAGATCTATTGATGGGATTCAAGCCCTAGATGATACATTTTTAAGACATTGAGGGGATAAAAAAGATTTTCCTTATTATACTACAGAGTTTGGGGCGCTTAAGAGGAAAGAAGGGGAGTCTATTTCAGATTTCTCAAAAAGATTCAATAGGATGTATGGTAAGATTCCCCTTGAAATAAAACCTATTGAAACCTTGGCCATGGTTACCTATGCTATTGCTTTTGACCTTGAGTTTTGCCTCATGTTGAGAGAGAGAAGGACCACCTCATTGGTCCACATGCAAGATGCATCCCTTGAAGTAGAATCTAATCTACTGGCAGTAGACAAACTCATGAGCAAATCTGATAGAGACAGGAGAAGAGGTAAATCTGAAGCTTCAACTTATGATTCTTCTGTTGCTCACCCCCCATAAGATGAAAGCATCAGGCTGATAAAATCACTTTCTGTTGAGATGGAAAGGTTGAAGTTTGAAGCAAACAAGAGATATAGGTATCCCCAAAATGTTGATAATAGGGGTAGTTTTAAAAGACCAAACAATGCCCCCTAAATCATCCAAAGAGATCAAAGAAATAGAGATAGAGATGATCAGAAAATTCAAGCTCCTCCAAAATAACCTTGTTACTGACAAAGAAGGACAGGAAGAAGAGATTGATCTTGAAATTCATTGTATTGGGGACACCTTATCATTTCCTCATTTAACCCAAGCTACATATGAGGAGTCTCTCATGGATAGTCAATTAAATGAGTCGAGTAAATGGGAAAGGGATAGCAATCATCCAAATAAATATAATTTGAGGTCAAAAAAGAAAGAGGGGAAGCTTGATATTTTTGACCAGCCTACCAGAACTGAGAATCCTGCTAAAGAGGTGGCAGACAACAGTAAAGAAAAGAAGGTGCAATACCCCCCACCAGTGGTCAAATGCAGTATCCTAGAAGTGAAGGAGATTTTGAATCCTCCCTCCTCATATATCTTAGAGCAGGAGTTTCAAAAGATTAGGATTCGTGTACCTCTTTCAAGGTTGATCGAATTTGAGGACTTCAGAAGGTGCCTCTCCAAAGTGTGGTAGTTCGAACCTTCGTCTCATCCCACTAACTCAGTCAACCTTCAAGATGGAAATTTGGTTGTTATACTAGGCCCTTTGGTAGAGGATAGAGATGATTCCTCACCTCCCTTTTATACATCATTGAACATCCATGATAAGGTATTGCACAATTTCTTGATGGATTCAGGAGCATCTCACAATATTACGCCTAAAATTGTCATGGATGAGTTGGGTTTAGAAGTTACAAAAACCTACCATGACATGTATTCATTCCATTCCAGGAAAGTGAAATGCCTCGGGGTTATTAAAGACCTGGTTGTCTCCTTGTTCCAATTTCCAATGAAGAGTGTGGCCATGGATATAGTGGTAGTCGATGTTCCTTCTAAGTTTGGGATGCTTTTGTCTAGATCGTGGATCAAAAGACTAGGGAACTTTACAGATGGATCTGTCATATGCCACCATCTCTGTATTTGGAGGGGAACATAGAAGGATTTATAGAGAAGCATAACTTGCCTACATTATGAGTGATGAATCCAATCCCATCAACCACCCCATTTTCTCAATCGATACTAATTTAGGAACCAATATTTTGCATCTTTCTAATGTTCCTCAGCCTCCTATTGAAATTAGAAAGCATCCTATTACCTTTTGCAAAGAGCCTCCCCCCAAGACCTCTGTGTGGAATTTTTTTTTTGATGGAGCCTCTTCTAAGGAAAGTGTTGGTGTTGGAGTAATTTTTATTTCCCCCACCCAAGAGACCATATCTCTATCCTGCAAGTTGGAATTTGAAACAACAAACAACGTGGCAGAATATGAGGCTCTTGTATTGGGTTTGAGAGCTACCAAAGACATGAAAATTGAGGAGCTATCAAGGTTTGGAGATGTTGAGTTGATCGTTCATCAAGTCAGAAATTTGTATCAGGCTAAGCACCCGAGGTTAAGGGCCTATAGAAATGAAGTATGGGATATGATTAATAGTTTCTTCTTGGCTTTTAGTATTTCATTTTTTCCAAGGGAGGAGAAATATGTGGTAGATTCCTTGGTGGTCTCAGCAAGTAATTTCAAGGTCCCTTTTCCCCCCAAACTCAAGTATGAGGTGGAGATAAAATACAAACCTTATGTTCCTGACAACGTCAAACATTGGAAGGTATTTGAGGATGATATTGAGATTAATAAGTTCGTTGAGACTGTGGATGAATTTTTTGATATGCATATTGATCAAGATCAGGAGTCTGAAGAAAGCCGACATGTTGAGGTTTTTATAAATAAGATTTCTAACCATCATATTGTTCAGTTACCTAGCAACCACATTCCAAAGGGGCTTGTCCCTTTGGAGATATTGTTTGACAGAAATGATGTTGTTGTAAAGGTTGAAGGATCAGCTGAAGAGGCTGAGGTGACTAAATGCAATCTAGGGATGGAGGAGGATCCCAAATGGGTCAAATTGTCTAGCATCTTGTCAAAAGAACAAAGGGATAAATATGTCAGAATCTTGAAGGAGTTCGTTGATGTTTTTGCTTGGACATACGAGGATTTGAGAACATAAGACACCAGCATCATTGAACACAAAATCCCTTTGAAATAAGATGCCAAACCTTTCAAGAAGAAGCTCAAACAAATAAATCCCATGTTGTTGTCGATTATGGAAAAGGAAGTCAAGAGGCCGATGGATGCACAGATCATCATCCCTTTGAGATTTTCAGAGTGGGTGGATAATTTGGTGCCTGTTGGGAAGAAGAATGGGTAAATCAGGTTGAGTGTTGATTTCATAAATTTGAATACGAGCTCCAAAAAGGATATCTACCCCTTGCCGAAAATGGAGCACATTTTGCAAAGAGTCACTCGTTCAGTCAGGATGTCTATGGTCGATGGTTTCTCTGGGTACAACCATATCTTTGTCTTGCCTGAAGATAGAGAGAAGACAACTTTCATGACTCCTTGAGGCACATTCATGTATGCTAAAATGCCCTTTGGATTGATGAATGCAGAAGCGACCTTCCAGCGAGCCATGGACATCACTTTCATTGGAGAAAAGGATAAATTTGTGATCATCTATCTGGATGACACTACAGTATTCTCTAGGTCTGATGAAGAACATTGTCACTACCTAAAAAATGTCTTCTTGAAGTGTCGAACGTTTGGCCTTTATCTTAATCCTAAGAAATCTTTATTTTCCATGCAAGAGGGAAAATTGTTAGGGCATATTGTGTCAGTTGTAGGGGTGAAGATTGATCCAAGCAGAGTGGAGACCATCCAGTCCTTGTCTCTTCCCAGATCCAGGAAAGAGGTTCAGTCTTTCTTGGGAAAAATCAATTTTCTGAAGAGATTCATTTCTAATATTGTTGAGTTGGTTAAACACATTATAGCCATGATCATAAAGGGGAATGAACTTAAATGGACTGTTGAGTCAAGAAATTCTTTAAACCAAATAAAGAGGGCATTGACTGAATCACATGGTCTCATCAGCCCAGACTATTCCAAGGAATTTTTTATATTTTCCTTCGCTTCATCAGATACATTAGTTGTTGTTTTGCTACTGACAAATTCAGATGGGCTGGAACAACCTATTTCCTTTTTCAGTAGAGCACTAAGAGATGAAGAAACGAGATATGATACCATGGAAAAGCAGGCTTGCACTTTGGTGAAAGCCCTCAAGGATTTCAGAATCTATATTGTTCACTCAAAAATTATTGCATATGTCCCCTTGGCTTCAGTAAATGAGATATCGATCCAACCCGATATGGATGGGAAAAGAAGCAAGTGGATTGCCAAGATTCTGTAGTTTGACCTGGAAATAAAACCCACCAGGTTGATGAAAGGTCAAGGTTTAGTCAGGTTACTGGATGAATCAAATTATGAGGCATTGGGGGTTAATTTTTTGAATATAGACTCATAAAATCAACAAGATGAGATTTTTGGTGAAGACTCTCATGTCAGCCCCAACTTAGAAGGATGCCCCTAGTATAAAGATGTCATATACTTTCTGCAGAAGTTGAGGCCTCCTAATGGTTTGGACAAAAACAAGGCAAGAGATTTGAAACTCAAAGCAATCAAGTATCGTATCATTGATTAGGTGTTGTACAGGAAGGACCCTCTGGGAGTTCTATTGAGATGTTTTGGCCCACAAGAAGCCCAAAGGGCAATGATTGATTTCCATGATAGCTCATGTGGGGGACATCATTTTTGGAGGACCACAGCGTATAATATCCTCAAAGCTGGGTATTTCTGGCCCAGTATTTTTACTGATGTTGGTGCAAAGATTAGAGCATGTACCAAGTGTCAAAAGTTTGTTGGAAAGAAGCAACTCAAATCGTTGCCTTTGAAGCATGTAGCAGTTTCTGGACCTTTTCAGCAATGGGGTCCTGACTTCATTGGAGAAATCCACCCAGCCTCAAGTGGCCAACACAGGTGGATTTTGACTGCCACTTATTATTTTACCAAATGGATAGAAGCCATCTCCACAAGGAGTGCCTCTCATAAAGTAATCATAAGTTTCCTTGAAGACATCATGTCCATATTTGTTTTTCCAAACAAGATCGTTACAGACAATGTTGCCTCTTTCAGAGTTGATCCATTAAGTAATTTATGTGAGCAATATGGGATCACACTAGTCCACTCTACTCCCTACTACCCTCAAGGAAATGGATTAGCAGAGTCTTCTAACAAGAGCCTCATAAATATCATCAAGAAGCTATTAGAAGAGAACAAGAAATGTTGGGATTTGAAGCTGAAGTTTGCATTGTGGGCTGACAGAGTTACCACAAAAAGATCATTGGGCATTTCTCCTTTCCAGCTAGTGTACGACATTG
>SNQJ01S0307047.1:0-10104 GCA_010110895.2 Picea sitchensis | reverse complement strand
CAGGGTGCACTTTGATTAGTGTAGGAGGAATGGTCCAGGGTGGGGAATGGTCCAAACTCAACATTCCTTAGGGTTATACATTCTCTCCAGGGTGCAGTTTGATTAGTGTAGGAAGAATGGCCCAAGGTGGGGAATGGTCCATGTTCAGAAGACATGACAATTATTCTTCCTTGTTTGAGAAGAATAGTCCAGATATCTCATTTTTCTACTCTGAGGGAAGATATTCTTTCATAGCTCACAAACGTGAGTGAAATATTGGCCCAGATAATTCAATTTATATCATAACATCGTTTCTGTGCAAGTTGCTATCAGATGTTTGTTATGAAGACAATAGATATAGACTACTGTGGTGGATATGTTCCATTGTTCGTGAGCAGATATTCTTTCAGAGCTCACAGATGTGAGTGAAATATTGGCCCAAATAATTCAGTACATATCACAAAATTATTTCTATGCAGGTTGCTATCAGATGTTTGTTATGAAGACTGTATGACAGTAGATGAAGACTACTGTAGTGGATATGTTCCACTGTTCGCGACTATACGTTACTGATCAAGTACTTGTGTGTTACTTGGTGTGGTAGTGAACCATTGGATTGTAGTTATGTACTACTATGGATAGACACAGTTGTGTTCTATTTTTGTTCTAACTGCCTTGAAGACCATCAACAGTTTATTGGAAATAATCACCATCCAGACGAATGATGAACACAAATTTTCTAGAGGGAAATTGGTTCAGAGCATTTACTCCTCTAGATTATAAGAGTGGCTCTTGTATCACTCTATGGTGTGAGTGACTTATCCAGCATCATGTATAATTACTCAGATGAAGTATGGTTTCGAGAGATGATGCAGATGATGGTGATGGTGATTCTCATGATCTAGTCATGAGATAGTCTAGACGACTATATTGATGTTATTGGGTAAATGGTATGTTCTTGTGCTCAAGACCATTACTTGTAATACCTCCCTAGCTAGGAGGGAGTTTTAATATTATGGTAGTTGCGGGAGGTATTTACCCCCACATGTGAACCTGACGAGAATAGAAGACTCTGGAAAGAAAGAGAAAACCCTAATGAGTTGGCTAATAACCCTAGAAGTCTTATCGGATCAAGAAGATAATTAATATTAGGTTATTAGCCTCCAAGAGAAGAAATCAGACATCAACAATAATAATATACTGAACAGACACATATCCAGAAGGAGAATTCAGCCCTAGCAAATCTGGCAGAACCAGTGTAAATACAGGGTGCCAGTTCTCATTTTGACACATCTTAGAATTACAAACAACAACTGGTGCGTACTGCAATTCCCAGTTTTGTGCGCACGTGTGGAGGAGAGCTGCAAGTGTAGCTGCTATATCTAGCAGTTTCAGTGTTGGCTTGGACTATCTCTTGGCTAGGGTTTGGACTATCTGATCATCTATTGTTGGTGCGCTATCCTTGGAGGAAAATGCGCTACACCTTGTTTGGCTATCTAGCCTAGGGTTTTCTTTCAAAGTAATTCTTAGTCAAGGTTAAGGTGCTCGGAGGGTGGCTTAGGCCTATGGTTGGGTGATGAGGGTATCGTCAATGGTAAAATGAGCACACAATCTTCTATATTCTAAAACTTACAATCCCAAGTGATAGGTCCAAAACCAAGACTGAAAACATAACTTGTAATAGAATTTCGATCATCAAGGTCACTAGCCCAACAAAAATCAATGAAACCAACCAATAAAGGAGTATCCATTGTTTAATGTATTCCAATAGCACTCATGGTGTGTTTTCCCATACTAGGAAACAAGACCAACAACAAAGGAAATATCAAAATGGGTATGATTTAAACACAAATGGATACCAACTAACCGGCGATTCAAAGCGACATCTACTTTGGGTATAGTATAGGTGGAAATAAGTTTGACTACATACTAGAAGGGAAATAGGATTGGTTTACAATCTTCCATGTGAAGCAACAAAGAAGGTCACCTGCATACTTAGACTGGGAAAGGGAAATTCTTTGGTTGCAAGATGCAGTGGGCAAGAAGATAATGCAAATTTCCTAATTTTGGCATTTGAAAGTTATTTGTATGGTTGGATTTCACATGGGTTAAAATTTTGGGGTCACTACTAATGAGTATAAGGTCGTCAACATAGAGCATGGGTATGATGAGATGATCACCTACTTTTTTGGTGTTTACATTAGAGTTATAATGACATATAGAAAAGTTGATGTCAAGAAGAAAGCTATCAATTTTAGCATACCAAGCTTGAGCAGCTTAATGAAGACCATAGAGATATTTCTCAAGGTAACAAACAAGGATGGAGTCATTTTAAACATAGCTAGGAGGTTTTTCAATGTAAATTTATCCTTGCAAATCCCCATGCAACAAAGTAGATTTAATATCCATCTAATGGACCTCCCATTTATATGAAGCTTCAAGGGATAGAACAAGGTGGATGGAATTCATTTTGGTTATGGGGGAAAAGGTTTTAGTATAACTAATTCCTTCTACCTGAGAAAATCCTTTGGAAACTAATCAAGTATTATGTCTTTCAACACTTCCATATGATGCATACTTAACTCTATACACTGTAATGTCCCCATTTTTGGATTCCCCTGCTCTGCAATTGGAGGTGACCTTTTGGGTTTATGCTAGCCTGACTAGAGGAATAAACTGAGGTTAACAGTGAGCTCAGGCAGTTTGTAGAAATTATATGAGGCACAACCTAGTCCATTTATCACATTTCATCATTGGGATCACTTCCGCACAGTTCGCTCTTGGTTCTATGGCATTCTAACGATTCTCATCATTTTGGGCTATTGTTGGGCATAATTTAATTAAATGCACTAAAGGTGTTATTTGGATCATATTATCTGAGGGGATACCTGAGTGTAATACCCCATTGCAATTGGGATGAAAAGATGTAAAGGTTTGGATGATGAGAAAGTGACTTTTGGCATCTGGGAATGTCTTAAAATCCAATTAATCACTTTTCGACATAAAAAAGGGGATTAATTAATTATTTAATGTCATAGGGGTGGAAAAGTGACATCGAGTAAGTAATAAAAAGGGGGAGTTTAAGTGACTTAAAGTTTATAAAGTCACTTTACTTTATTAAAAGGGTAAAAAGGGTCAATGAAGAGATAAAAGGAAAATGAGGGGCACCCTCTCTCATTATGCATATTGTTATTTTCCAAAAATGAAATTGAGAGAGCTCTTGTGGCTTTGGCTCTTGGGACAAAAAACCCTAGAGAGATTGGAAGATTGGTTCGGTGGTGAGACCATCCACCCTAGCTAGTCAAAGGGAGGCGATCATCCATATTTCTTCATTGTGCTTCATTGGTAGCGGATTTTATCCTTTGGTGGTTGAGTTTCTTCTTGTGTAGATGAGTTTTATCTTCTTGCGACTGAGTTCTAGTTTTGTCGTTGTGTTTTTGGTGTATGGAGAACATCCTCTTAAGTGTGGGTTGAGTTTATTCATGTTGGACGAGTTTTGAGATTTAGGGGTGATTTTTTATTGGCTGGGAGAATTCCTTGGGTAAAGAGGCTGAGTTTTGGTCTTCATCTTCCATTTACGGGTCGAATCTCTCATGTTGGGCAAAGTATCATCTTGTTGGGGCTTATATCTGGAAGTTGGGGTGAGTTTTATTTTCTTTGGGTCGAGTAGATTCTTGTGGGTCGAGTCTTTGAGGTGTTGGGCGCACCATTTAAGAAAATGTACTAAATATACCATAGTGTGGGGTGAATTCACTTCCAGAGCAAAGTTTATATAGTGTTGGGTCGTATTTGTATTGGTTGTAGTTGAGTTGCATTGTGGAATATCATGCCACTTCTTTGGGAAAAGATACCTTCAACCTGAGTCGATTTGTTCTTCATAAAATTGTTGTCTAATTGTCTAGTTGTTTGTTGATTACATCCTTCTTTTAAAGGCATGTCTATCTATCCTTTCTATTGCACACCTCATTTATTTAGAGGCAACTCCTCTATTAATAAACAGACCAGGATTCATCGCATATGTTTTTTGTTTTATCCATTATGTTAGGGAAGAAATGTATCATGGATATCATATAATATCAATTAAATAAGTTCTAGGAATATATATTCTGTATTTCTTATGTTGTTAGAAAAACAAAACAATATTACCAAGCTACTAAATAAGAAATAATTTTGTACTCAAACATTTTGACAAAACTACATACTATTTAACTAAGGAAAATTCCCAAAACATTTAGCCGGAACATTACAATGGTATCAGAGTTGGCATTCCTGCCAGCCTGAGGGGAAAATTAGTGAGGAATATTCAAAATATTCTTGCATAGGTATAACAACAGTTGATGCAGGCTATGTCAAGCCATCAAAACAATGAAGGAAGCAATGGAGCTAGTGGTTCAAAGGGGAAACAAACAGGACATAAAGGACATGATGAAGAGTTTCCAGATTGTTTGAGGGAGTCTGTGGTGCTTAGTGAGGCATTTCACACAACCATGTCATTCAAGGATTTTTGCATCATCAAACATCCTGACTAGTATGAACCCCAAGTATTAGTGGACAAGAAGGTGAAGGTGCCAAGGAAAAAAGTACTAGTCTCTGAAGATGTTGATGCTTCTAAAAATGAGGAAAATATTGACTCTTTGTATGTTTCTTCTTCTGTAAATGATCACATGGGCGCTCATAAAGCCTTAGAAACTGTGACCACAAAGGATATTTGGGTGAAGGTAGAAGATAGAACTGATACAATTTTATTCCAGCATAATGACATTGTGATTTGGGATGAAGAAAAAGAAAATGTTGTGGATGGTATGGGGGAAGCAAGTCTCTTTGATGTTAACTTAGAGAACATCTTTAATAGTCCTAGTGGAGAGAAGAGTTTCCTTGATGAAGCGGTGCTTGATCATGACGTTATCCCACCTTTTGGAGATTGCATGGTATCATCTAGTGAACCAATCAGTTTTGATGAGGGTGTGCTAGAACCTAAGTATGATGAGGATTAAACGCCTTATCCTATCTATGATACTTATGACAATGCAAGCATGCTTGTACCTAAATATGACAAAGGATGGGTATTTGAAAAATTATCGTGGGATATGGATCCATCTTGTCAGGAGCCATTTGTGGAGGATGACAAAGGAGAGACTGATTTTGGAGGTGACAGAAAATAAGCAAATATGTTGTGTGACAACTCACACCATGTTGATGAAATTGAACAAACACCCTTAGCATTGCATAATTTTGAGGATTGATTATTGGTCATTGAGGAGTAAATTGTACAAGTGTTAACAAGGGAAGATGATGCTCATAAGTTCATTGAAGAAATTATTTGAAAAACCCAAATGGAGGAAAGACAAAAAGGAATTGCAAGTGGAGTCACTAGTGCTCAATTGCACATAATCAAAGAAGTATTATAGAATATGAAATCAGATTACTTTCAGTTGTTCATGGATAGGGACCTTGCTCTCAAATTCACTGAAGACAAGGAAAGGGATATTAAGGAGCTTTGTTACTAGTTGAGTTTGGCATGATCCTCATAAGTTACAACAAAGAATCCATCATCTTTTCCATTCGTGACACATGAGGGCATGAGTGGCACCCATGATTTGAGGGAGGAGCCTCTTGTGATGATCCCGCATGAGGAGAATTCAGAGTGTATGATGCAGAGGGTTTTGACTATACTCATGTTTTGTATTGTGGGGATCATGAGTCATTTATTTTGGAGAGCCTACTAAAGGCTCAAGGATTATCTACAGAGGATATAGTTGAGCACATTCCTTGTATATCATCCCATAAGGAAATATATACATCCATGGATTGGGTGGACAAGTATATGACACATGTCGACATGCTCTAGGGAACAAGTTTAAGTGACATCAATAGAGTGATGCATACAATATCACCTATAGGATACAGGATGGTACAAGACAATTTAGTGATTGACAATAGTTTACATGGGTATTCATTGGCACGCGAGAGTGTACAGTGGAGTTGTGTGGTGTTTCCGCCAAGGAGACCTCCCGACAGAGTCTTAGAGCACACCTTTGAGCTGAGGTTGCCTAGGATTGGTGAGTGGATGGGAGAGCCTCGGGGAGTAGCATATCCCTTGATGATATATCTTCATCTGGGATATCATGAGATGAGGGATAGGAAGAAGGATACTCATAGGTATTCTTCCAGACCTCATTATGATCTCTTGGTCATACCCTTGGGGTTGACCAACACACTGGTCACTTTCCAGTCTTGCAGGAAATGAAAAAGGCATCTATGGTTGTTATTTGATTCCCTCATTATATACAACATGACATGGAAGGTTCACATGAATCAGTTGGGTGAGACAGGTGAGATTATGGCCATGACAAATTCCTTTCACTTGGATTGGGGGATCAGTGCGCAAAGTACATAAGAGGATATCCAAGATCTAATGGATTAGTTAACTGAGGGTTCAATAGCAGTCATTGGGAGTGGTGTACTTCCAATTTGGTGGTGGGATCCTAACATTCATCAAAGTGGTAGACTTCTTCAAATGATGGGGATGATCGACAAGGTCACGTTAGTGATTGGTCTGTGTCATTGTGGGGATGTTTGAGAGGAGTTGTTGAGCTTTGTCTTATATTTCAAGGTAGGATTTTCCTCACGATACCCAAGATTGATTCTATCTGCGGGTCGACAAACCTTGAATTCATTATGGTGTTTTGGCGAGACATGATCCTTGATAGTGAGTTTAGTCCTTTCATGGATTTCATCTTAGGGGTCCAAGAGAGTAGATCATAGTCTAAGCATGGTGATCAGACAACCATGATCAGAGGGATGAAATGGTAGCATGATGGTTCACCTCGAAGATTAGTTTGGGATTTGGGGACTACAACATTTGACAACTTGGAGTTTACTATTGAGATGCTTAGGATTGGCCACATGGAGGAGTGGTTTTCTAAGGAGTTGACCGAGTTTGTGCAGCTTATGATTTCCTGGATTATCAGAGGAAGTTAGGGGAATTCTTGTGTTAGCACCTTGAAGATTAGTGCTATGAGCATAATGTATTTCACATCATCCGGGCAGGCTCGAGAGAGGAGGGTATTTGGAGATGATGTAGGGGGAGATATGGGGAAGTGTACAACTTGGAAGCAAAGTAGGTCAGATCACACTCATACCACAAGATTGATTCATTCTTTGACCATTTCTGGGTGAGAGTCGAATATCATGTTGATAGGTAGCATCATAGATTCATCGAGGGTGAAGTGGGAATATAGTACGTATGTAGTGATTGACCAGTTCACACACTTTATGGTGATTTCTTTGAAGGTGATAAATTTATCTGGTGGAGAGGTGTCTAGATTCCATGAGTAGCTCAGATTCATTTCCAGTGATCGCGACATACCTCTTTTTCTAATATTTGAGATCGAGTATGGTCGTGTATTTGCAAGTCGTGACTTCACCTAGATGCCTATGTTGACTACTATTCATGGAAGTAGGTTCAACCCTTACAGGTATTCCATCATGGACTTCCAGGAGAGGAGGATGAAGAGTGGGCTCAATGGTCAGATGGTTATGATCAGAGTAGCATAGCATCAGCATGGTGGTTCCTTTCTTAGATTGGCTTGGGACCTAGGGATTTCACTATTAGACAATCCAGTAGATGACAAAGAGGTGAGACTAGTTTTTAACTTCCTGATATTGGTTCCCTAGTAGATTGGTTCTTTGAGGGGTTGATCAATTTATTGCAGTATCACGTTGCTCTACTTATAGGCAATATTTAGGAGGCCCCTTATGTCAATACCTTGTCGGTCCATGCACTTAGTGGAGGATACTTCACATCTTCTAGGTTGGTTTGGGACCTTGGTTTCATTTTTAGTTTCAGTCTGGTTCAATCGATGGAGTGTCAGGTTGTGGTGGCATTGCTTGAGGACAAGCAATCTTTGGGAAGGGAGGAATGTAATGTCCCCATTTTTGGATTCCCCTGCTCTACATTTGGAGGCGAACTTTTGGAGTTATGTCGGCCTGACTAGAGGAGTAAACTGAGGTTAACAATGAGCTCAAGTGGTTTGGAGGAATTATATGAGGCCTATACTAGTCTCGTTATTATATTTCATCATTGGGATCACTTCCACACAGTTCACTCTTGTTTCTGTGGCATTCTGATGATTCCCATAATTTTGGGCTATTATTGGAAATAATTTAATTAAATGCACTAAAGGTGTTATTTGGATCACATTATCTGAGGGGATACCTAAGTGTAATAGCCCATTGGAACCGAAACAAAAAATATCTAAAGGTTGGGAGGATGAGAAAGGGACTTTCGACACCCATGAATGTTTTAAAAGCCAATTAATCACTTTCTGGCATTTAAAAGGGGATTACTTAATTATTTAATGTCATAGGGGTGGAAACGTGACATTGAGTAATTAACAAAAAGCGGAAACTTAAGTGACTTAAAGTTTCTAAAGTCGTGTTACTTTATTAAAAGGGTAAAAAGGGTCAACAAAGAGATAAAGGAAAATGAGGGGAACCCTCTCTCATTATGAATATTGTTATTTTCCAAAAACGAAATTGAGAGAGCTCTTGTGGATTTGGCTCTTCCGACAAAAATTCCTAGAGATATTGGAAGATCAGTTTTGGTGGTGAGACCATCCACCCTAGTTGGTCGAAGGGAGGATATCATCCAGATTTCTTCATCGTCCTTCATTGGTAGCAGAGTTTATCCTTTGGTGGTTGAGTTTCTTCTGGTGTAGCTGAGTTTTATCTTGTGGTGGCTGAGTTCTAGTTTTGTGGATGCATTATTGGTGTATGGGCAACATCCTCTTAAGTGTGGGCTGAGTTTATTCATGTTGGATGAGTTTTGAACTTTGGGGGCAATTTTCTATTGACTGGGGAAATTCCTTGGTTAAAGAGGTCGAGTTCTAGTCTTCATCTTCCACTTGTGGGTCAAATCTCTCATGTTGGTTGAAGTATCATCTTGTTGGGGCTTATATCTGGAAGTTGGGAAGATTTTTCTTTACTTTGGGTTGAGTAGATTGTTGTGTGTCAAGTCTTTGAGGTGTTGGGTGCACCATTTCAACAAAGGGACTAAATCTACCATAGTGTGGGGCAAATTCACTGCCAAAACAAAGTTTATATGTTATTGGGTCATATTTGTATTGGTTGCAGCTGAGTTGGATTATGGAATATCGTGCCACTTCTGTGGGAAAAGATACATTCAAGATGAGTTGAGTTTTTATTCATAAAAGTTTTGTCTCATTGTCTAGTTGTTTGTTGATTACATCCTTCTTTTGCATGCCTGTCTATCTATCCTTTATGTTGTACACCTCATTTATTTACATGAAACTCCTCTATTAATAAATAGGTCAGGATTCATCTCATATGTCTGTTGTTTTAGTCATTTTGTTAGTGAATAAATGTATCATGGTGGTCCTATAACATCAATGCAATAAGTTTTGGGAGTATATATTATGTATTTCTTGTGTTGTTAGTAAAACAACTCAGTATTACTAGGTTGCTAAATAAGAAACTATTTTGTACTCAAATTGTTTGAAAAAAATGCATATTGGTCAACTAAGGAAAATTCCCCAAAAAATAGTTGGAACATTACATACACCCATTTACATCTAACAAGTCTTCTTCCTTTTAGAAGACGTACAAGAGACCAAGTAGCATTCACCATTAAGGAACAATATACTTCATTCATTTTTTCATCCCAATCTAGATGTTTAGAAGCTTTTGCAAATGTCTCTAGATCGTGATTCTTTGAAACTTGAGCCAAAAGAGAGGAGGCTTATTGGAATTGTGAATGTGTATGATGTTGATATTAGCAATCATCGACAAGATCACTAGTTTCTACTTGACATTAATGTGTAGTATGGACCCATCTAGGAATTTGTGGTATTGGTACATGTTCATGTTCAATAGACTCAGCTTGAGGAGGGTGAGAAGGTAGAGGTGTATTTTCATCCTCACTGTCATCATCTAAAGAAGAATGAACTATAATAGGAGCACTATTAGAAAAGTTAGGAATATAAGTTGGCACATTTTCCAAATATAGTTGATGAGCTAAAGATAGAATAAACACCAATTAGGCACATGAGACGAGAGGCCTTCATCAAACTTGACATCTATCCTAATAACAATTTCAATGGAATG
>SNQJ01S0307045.1:0-10104 GCA_010110895.2 Picea sitchensis | reverse complement strand
ACAGTCTTGTAAAACGAAGTCATATTAACAAATAAAGAATGCCAAATGAATAAGGATCTTGGAGTCTTGTCACTGTATAATGATAAGTAAATTGGAAACGCAATGAGCATATAAACAAGAGCGATTATAACAATCGAGTGACACTTTTCATATGACTTCAAAATCAAAGTTTTCACGCTTGCAGTCATGAAAACAAGAACAAAGACAAGTGTGCAAAATTATGAAATAATAGTGTCGTTTTTATTCGAAGGTTGCAACGAAAATCGAAGCTTGCAAAACTCTGGTGTAGGCAGCTTATAAGGATAGTATAAAAGTGCGAATTGGCTGCCAATAGTACCTAAGTCATAGCTAACAATTTTTCTTGCATTCCTATGCTTGCACATAGATATGACTCAACCACTCCATGAGACATACCTCACCTCATGAGATCCTTTCTCTTATCTTGCAGTAATTTTTTCTGCCTGTTGATAGGTCCTATCAAGCAAGTAAGGCAGAACACACAATGGTAGGTCCCAATTAGACCTACTCTTGTTTGGTGTAGCGTTTCTAACCAATATGTGGGTCTAGTTGCCACTCTAAAATATTTTCTAATATGAATTTGAGAACATAATATTTTCAGATGAGTTAAATCTGAAATCAAATCTAAATAATACTACCTAAAATGATTCTAAATGCACATTATACTAATCTAAACTATCCTTGTCAGGAGCAACCTAATGAGAATGAGTACAGTGAAAATTATTATTACCCACAAAAGAATAAGTTCATATATGCAAGTGATGAATTAATATAATAGTGAAATACGCATAACAACAATTAATTTCTTATCATATCCATGACACTGTTGTTTCACTCATAAGAAAATTCATAAAATTATAAATATAAAGAACATAGTAGAGAAGAAATTCATTTTAACTATGCTCAATACATTAATACAATGGACACATGCATAAAGAAAAATATTGTATACTTATATCTGGATCATAAATCTCCATGGATGTCTCTTTCTCTATTCATTCATGCAATAAAAGTATTGTCTCGATATACAACAAATCAAAATCTCTTTCTCATTTGCAGTCTCCTCTTTTATAAAACAAGAGGGGATGTTTACATTCTGAAACCGCCATGTTGTAAGAGGACAATTTAGACTTGTCTCTTCATATTCTACATTCAAATTATAACAAGTGAGAATGGAAAAAATAAAAGGGATCAATTGCAAAAATTAATACAATCACGAGACCCTTTGTGATTCCATTTGATCTATGTACTCCTTCTATAGCGCAGAGTCTTCCATGATATTTTCCATCTTTCTCAACTGCATTTTCTCCAGGTGTAGTTCTCCATCACAAATTTTGGTTGTGACTTATGTCTTTAATTCATGCTCTGTCTTCTTGATGAAATTATGGGCCAATGTGATTAGCCCTATAGGCTTCATCAGATAGTCATTCAATACTTCTTTATTAGCTTCTGTAAGCTTCTCAATGACCTACTTACTGGCTTCCCTCTTTTCATCTACCTTATCTATTCTTAGTTCACTCGGGGATGCATCATCAATATTAGGCACGATTTCCATTCCAAACTCCTATAGGAGCTCATCAGAAGCATTCCATAACCTTTTGTATTCCTTTTTCACTGTCTCTTGAATACTTTGTATGTCTTTTACCAGGGGCTTCCAAGTATCAGACATGACTTGATATTTATTTCATTTCTAGCAGTGTAGAGTGGAAAGGTATCTGATGGGTTCTTGTACAGACTCTGCCAATCTACAATCCTATCAAAGGAATCTTGAGATTTTTGTTATTTATCTCTAATTTCCTCCATCTTATCTTCAAGCTTGGTATGATCATATTTATTCCTCTTTATGTCATTCAATATGCAAAAACATTTCCTTTGCTATGATTTTAGCTCCTCATTAACAATTGTGGCTTCTTCCTTTAGGGTTTCTAGGACGATAGCTCCTACTTTATTTTCTTCAATGGCATTATCAAGTGTTTCTTTATCTTTCTCTAGCCCATGAATTTTTTGTTCCAACTGTTCAGTAAACTTGCTCGTCTATATGTTTTATGTTTTCAGGTTGGTCATCTCTTGTGTGTACTTATTCTTCAATTGTTCAATCTCCTCATAATGTGCCATATTTAGGGTGTTTGTTTCTTCTCTCTAAAAATTATGAGCTATGTGGACTCTCTTATAAAAATATGTACTCATTTCATCTTTATGTTCTTGTAAAACCTTCTCCATTTCCTCTATGTGGAGATTCTATGCAATTTTCACTTCCTTTTCAAATTCAACAGTGATGTCATCTATGTGTTTATTTAACACTTATTCTAGTTAAACTATTTTGGCCTCTGTTGTGTCTAGTGTAGTAGCCAAATCATACACAAACATTAAGTTTTCTCCTACAAATGCATGAAGAGCATAGGCAGTCTGGATGGAATTGTCTTTGGGATTTGGCCCCGCCCTCCATTCAATAGTTATTTTAATTGATCCCTAGTTGAGAGTCATGTCACCTCTTTTCCTTTTGATTTTCTTTTTCTCTATCTATTTAGTTTTTTCACTATAGTAGTATTCCCCTACTGCCACTACAACATCATGTAATTTTATCCCATGTGGAGAGAAGGAAAAATTACCTAGTATGGCCATAAGAGTGGTACATTCCTGGGGGGGGATATCAACTATGTCAAAACTCAGAGTTGTTGGACTATTCTGGGTCTCACCCAATTTCTTCTGTCTTTCTTTCTTTACTTCTTCATTTGCTTTCCTTTTGGATTCAACGTCAACAAAAATTTATTGTTCTTCCTCTTCCTTATTTTTCTTCACCTCTACTTCTATTGCTAGTATATGTCTCTCATCTTCATCATTTTTCTTATGTAGTGCACATTGCTAAGATTTTTCTTCCTTTTCTGTCTTTTTCTTCCTCTCATCAACAAGCTTCTTCAATGCTTCCTCTTTTTTCTTCTTCTCATCCACCTTGGAACTCTTCTTGGGTTTATATTTCACCTTTCCTTTGATGTCATCTTGGCTCTTTTTCTTCTCTTTTTCTTTCTTTGCTTGTATTCTCCGATATTATTCTTCTCCTATGATTGACTTCTGGTGTCTCTCCTATGATTTTATTTTTTCCTCTTATTTTTTCGCCTATAGCTTTTGTTGGTCCTTCTCCATAAGAAATTAGAACTCTTCCTGAGTTATTTTTCTCTTTTATTCTTATTCCATTTACAATTTTTTTGAACATTCATTTTGCTCACAAGTGTAGCATTTCCTTAGTCAAGATGGTTGAGGCACCATATCTCTACATCATTATAGGGGAGCAACATCAGAAGGGAAACCACGAGGTGAATATAGCTTTTTTAAATGTTTTGATAAACTTCCAAGTTCTCATCCTCAAGTGGGAAATCTTTGATGTTGAATATCTTGTATATTTTGTTGTATCAGGGACAATGGGATATGCCATTATGGTAACTATTGTCTGTAGCTATAATTTCTCCTAGGTTCACAACAGGCACAGACATAGTTTCTATGAGGTTTTTCCCCTTCCTGGTTTGTGGGCATGACATTGTGTTAATGTTTGTTCTGCAGTAAATGAAAATTACACAAGTTTACCAAAATGATACAAAAATAAGAATTCATAATTATATTATTCACATACCTATTGTTTCAGAAGTCGGTTAAGGTTTGAAGTTAACTTTCCTTCACAATGCGCAGAGAAGAGTTTTCACAAGTTCACAAAGGCGCACAATGAGTTAGTTAGGTTTGAAAAAGTTTATGTATATGTAAATTTCACTAACCTTTTGCAATTAATATTATATGGAATACAGTTCATTTGTAGGTGTAAACTGACATCTTCATTAATGCTTCTAGACATACATATTTTATCAGGTTTAGGCATTAGATGTGTAATGATCGGAAGATCAGTCCTGAACAATTCCTAGAGAGTGTTATCAGAAGAGTTGCCATCAGAGAGGGAGACATGCATGGTTACTCTTTGTTCCGATGGGAAAGGTATCGAGGGAATATTCCCTTTTTACATTGGGAAAATCACAAGAGAAAATACATTATAAGTCGTGTCGAGATTTTTCATTAGCATGCTATCAGAAAGGGTGTTCGTCGGAGAGGAGAGTTAAGCTCGAGATCTAACTCTCACAATAGGCCTTTTGACAGTGCTATTGGAAAGGATCACCATCGTAGAGGAAAGGTCATTTTATTTTCTTGTTTTGATAGGAAAGGTATCAAGGGGATATTCCATCCTCAAAATTCACGCTTATAAGGAGAAAGTGTTACTCGTGGAGAGGTTGAAGTGCATGGATAAGATAGGGTTTATTAACAAATTGTTTTCTTCCATGTTTCATCAGTGATTAAATGAGGGATCCACTCTCGTATATCCATTTCTTATTTCTCGTAATATCTCATTAGGACAAATAGTAGTTCGACACATGTACATAAGGTGATCACTTTAAGGTGTAAAGGGGTTGGCACACTATCAAAAATGAGTCTATCGAAAGGACTCCATCAGAGTTGAGTATACAGGGTTATAAAATCTTCCGACGGTGAAGACTCCAATAGAATGATTTCCAACAATGTTATCAAAAAGGTTCTATCAGAATATAAATTGAAGTTATGTAATATTTCATTCCGAGGAGCAATTCTTTAGTGGATAATGGTCTGATAGTTCTCAAGCATGGTCATATAAGTGAATATCTATCATATAACTTAGCATGACTTAGAATTTGGTCTCTTTGGACATGAGCCAATTAACATAGAGTGAAAAAGTACAAGACTTTTGATTCTTGTAGTTGCTTGTTGGGTTAGGACTCAAATTGCATTAGCAAAATAGTAGTCTTCCTAGGTTAGTAGGAAATCAAGTAAGTAGTGACAAAGTAACTTGCTAAAATTTTGATAGGGGGGTATCCATTGAAATTCCCTAAGTTAGATAATTTTAGTGGGGAGTTGTGGGGAACAACAAATGGAGACTCGCTCAAAAGAACCAATTATATATGAGTTTAGATACACCCCCATATTATATCACTTTGTTCTTTTTCTGATCTGAAATGTTTCCATATTTTCCTGCTCTATGGATCCTACATTGTCAATATTTCATTGAAAATAAGAAAATCGTGTAGCACAGATGATCACTTGAATAATTCATGTGAAATGTTAGGGGGTTGGTTCATTAAATTTATTCACACACAAATATCTTAGGAGAACAAGAAACCACAAAGTATTAGTCTTGACTATTCATATGTTGATGTGTGTTCCCCGTCTCTCTTTTCCCAACATTTCTTCACTACCAGTGAGTGTCCATAGCGACAATTTTTTTTCCTTGATATCATACAAGAATATACCCACTTCCAATGAGTGTTATCCCTGATGAGTTTACTTGAAATTCCCACACTATTGATAGTTCTTTCAACCTCCTTGTGATTTTGCTTTTGCATTAACCTTTAAATATTTTTAATAAATGTGTTTCTTTTTCAATTGGGTGTTTTAGGAAGCGGGGTGATACAAGAGTTTCTTTGATATACTATCCTTAGTCAATAAATTATCCTTATCGGTCTGATTTGAAAAAATTTTGGTATTTGTTTTACATTCATGCAAACTGGGAAAAGTATCACAAAGATTATTCATAAGACATCTACAATTGTCACCTTTCTTTAGCATTTTGAAAACCAACAAGCTCTGTTTGAGATTGATCGCATAGCTTTAGGAAACATGTTAGTAGGAGTATGAATATTTGAGTTAATAACCTAAGTATTTATCTTCAAAACATATCTGAACTAGTTATTCCCCTTAAGTCTAACCATTATTTATGTTTTTTGGACACTGTAATGGTGCAAGAAAATATTCTCACTTCTAGGTACTTGAAAAGGTAATCATAGAGGAGGTAAGCTCAAATTATTATATAGTCCCAATTTCCTATTAAAAACTATGTATGGGTAATGAAGAATGATCAACATATACCTTATTAAAAAGAAGGTAACATATTAAATTATTAAACAAAAGAAAAATTGAAAAGAAAAAAAGAATTCTCAAAAGCATTAGAAAAACTCAAAAAGTGAAATGCAAACAATAAACAAACTTAGTATGTACAAAGCTAAATCACCCAGGGTGATTAGGAGAAGTATCTTTTAATAATTTGACCATGGACAAGGAGCTCCTCCATATCTCCCTCAAATGTATTAATTCTGAAAGTTCTTTGTTGTCTTTTACCCATTCATTGGTCTTTGTATTTTCTACTTAGGATTCTTTATGGGTTATTATGATCCTACCTTACTATCATAGATTGACACTGGTTTAGATTTGATAAGCTCCGAACAAAATCCCTCTAAAACTACCGGCCCCTCTGGTAGAACAGAAGGAAACACAACACACAGAGTGTACTGCACAGTCTCACCCAAGATAACCCTATGGGTGGCTGAAATACTCAAGTGTTTGCAACCTAGGAATGAGTGGAGATCTGTAGTTGTACTCTATATTCTTTATTCATTCAGTCTAACATCTAATTATAACATTCATTCTATTCATGCATGTGGAATACCATATCTAACTAGTTAATTCATTCATCTAACATTCAACAATTAATCACCCATAAAGATGCATACATTCATTCACATAACACAGGTGTTACCATGGTTCACCCCCTCTTGGGATACACCCACAACAATCTGGCTCTCAAGCTTTTATTATGGTTCAATAATATATCACGCCGCACATGTTTACAATCTTAGGTCGTATTCTCTTCCACATGCTCCTCGATCCCTGTGAGGCTGAATAGATCACACCAGGCTCCTCAGCCTGCGATCTAACCCTTGTGATCGAGTCACTCACTGCCTCCCTAGCTCACTAGCTTACTGATTAGTACATTTCTTACAACTTCCTCCTCCTTGGTCAACCCCCTCTCTCGTCTGATCTCTCTCTCTCTCTCTACCTCCCTCTAAGTAATACCTATTTATATTCTTGGCTCATCAACCATTAAAATACATTACAAAAACCTTAACCCTAGCATCGTTAGGTCTTCCTTGCATAAGCGCCTCTCTTGCTTCCCTTACACGTGCTACTTTTCCTTTTATCTTTGCTACTTTTCCTTCCAGCTTTCCTTTCCTCCTTGCATTCTTCTCTTCCTAAAATAGCCTTTTCTCCTGACTAGGCTTGCATCCAACATTCCTGACCCAATTTTCTCATGAATTAGATATGGGCCTAGCCACAATTTATGGAATTTGGTGTGCTTCTCTTTCATTTCATTTTCTTTATCCCATTTAAGAACTATATGAACTTCCTAAAAATATTTATTTCCCACAAAGGTTTATCAAACCATCTTTTGATTAGTTCTTGATGTTGCATTAATTTCCTTTTAGATTTTTCTCTTTCTTCCTCTATCTTAAGGAGCATGTTTAGTCTTTGTTTCATTATTGGGAATTCCTTATCTTGGAAAGATTGAGCTAGTTGTAGGGAAGGTAGGAAAGTAAGGGTAGGTAATATATCTTCTTTTCCATATCCTAGAAAGAAAGGATAATTTCCTAGGGAAGCCTTAGGATTTACTCTGTCATCCCACAATGCATTAGGGAGGGCTATATGCCAATTCCTCTGGTTTCTTCCACAGTCCTTTTTCAAAATTTTGATTAGATTATTATTGGTGGATTATACTAGCCCATTACCTTGAGGATAAAAATTAATTGAATATTTAATCTTGATGTTCTTTTAAAATGGAATTTCAGTTAATTTTAATGAAGAAAAGTATTTGGCATTGTCAAATACAAAATATTTAGGAACACAAAATCTAGTCCAAATATTAGTTTCAAGGAAAAATATCACCTGATTTTCATTCACCACCTTGATAGGGATTGCTTCAGTCCATCTGGTGAAATAATATGTGGCTATTAGGATTTCCTTGTGCAATTGAGAAGAGTTAGGTTTTATCTCCCCTATCACATCCAAACCCGTTGCTAAAATGGGCACTCAATTGAGGCTGGTTATAGAGGAAATGAATATTTCTTCTCTCTTCCATATGATTTTTGGCATTCTTGGCATCTCCTTGCATATGCATGTGAATCCATTAATAAAGAGGGATAATACTAACCTACCCTTAAAATTTTGTGTGTTGTGGTGTCTCCCCCAAAGTGTCCTCTAGCTAGATCATCATGTAGTTCATATATGATATTTTCTACATCATCCTTTTTCAGACATATTAGGAAAACACCATCATAATTATTCCTGAATAAAATCCCCTGAGCAAGGTGATATTGAGATGATTTGATTCTAAGAGATCTTTTATTTTTTGGTTCCATATACTATGGATCTTAACCATGAGTCAAATAGTACTTCATTTCATAATATTATTGATCAATGTTAACAAGGATGTATCAAACTTGTTTCTCCAATAGAATTCGATCCTCATATAACTCATCTTCATCAATTTCATCTCCTACTGATTTAGCTACTAACTTACACAGTCTTTGTCCTTTCACAATATTTGCAGGCCTTATGTCCATATCATAATCTTGTAAATATATCATCCAGTTCACTCTTTTTTCTCCTAAATCTCTTTACACCAAGATATTTCTCACAACATGATAGGGTACTTTCACTTTGGTCTTGGATTTGAGTAGATATGGTATGAAGTGTTTGAATGCTTTAAATATTGCATAGGCTTGCTTATATACTTATATATATTCAAGTTATTCTCCTTAAATACCATAAATCATAAAGGAAATTGGGAATTCATTCCCTTCATCATTTTTCTATGTGAGTACAACTGCAAATACGATATCAGAAGCAAAGGTGTAAAGCATGAAATCTTTCCAAAAATATGGTCTCTTTAATGCAAGGGCCTGGGATATCTCTTCTCTTATTTTTATGAATGATTCCTTCTCCTTGGGCCCCCATTGTAATATGCATTATTATTTATCATATCTTGAAGAGGCTTGATAGTTTCAACAAAACTTGGAACAAACCTTATTACAAAATTTGTTTTCCCAAGGAATGATGGCATGAATCTTTTGTTGTGGGGAAACAAAATATTTGAGACAAATTTAGTTCTTTCAGGCTATATCATCATACCATATTTAGATACAAAAAATCCCAATAATTTTCCTTCATTGACTGCAAAAACTTATTTCTTTGGATTGAGTGAAATGCCATACATTTTGGATATGTTAAAAATATTTCTCAAGAGGGATATATGATCTCTTTTGTCTTTGGAGAAGATAGTAACATAGTCATGATATACCACCACACAATCACAAATTATTCCTATGAATGCAATATCCATGGTTCTTTGGAAGGTTTCCCTTGCATTTATTAGTCCAAATGACATCTTCCTATAGGCATAGGTCCCCCATTTTTTTCGGAAGGTAGTTTTCAATTGATCATAATGGGAAACTAAAAATTGATTATAACCAGAAAATGGATCTAATAATGAGAGAATTTCAAAACCAGAGACACATTATAATATTTTCTCCATGGGTGGTACATGGAAATTGTCCTTTTCTAAAGCCTAGTTTAAATTTCCGAAATCAACACACAGTCTAATATCCCCATTATTTTTTCTTACAACTACAAGATTAGCTATCCACTCAGTGTGACTGATTGGAAAAACAATTATTTCTGATAATAGCTTATTTAGTTCATCCTTGACCTGAGGTTCTGAGCTTGGAAGCATATTTCTCAATTTCTATTGAAAAGGATTTGTTTGAGGTTTCATGGGGATTATGTGGTGGATGATCTTGGTATCATAGGAATTGAGGTTATCATAAGTCCAAGAAAATATATATTTATATTCCTTAAATAACTTAATGAAGGCTTTCTTTTCAATTGGTGAACAATTGTTTCCAATATTCATGTTTTGTGGTATACTACTTGTTCCGATATTTATTACTTCAAACCACATAGATGAATTGTTTGTTTTGTAGTTTGTCACTTTATTGAATTTGTCTTGAAGATCATAAAGCTTCTAGAGCCTTACCACATTTTTGGGGATGTTATTAATTGGAGTGGATTTACTCCCCATTGTTTTATCTATTGAGATAGGAGAATTATAATTCACATCTTGGTCATGTTGGCCTTCATCTATAACCAAATCCTTGAAACTATATTCAAGATGTAGAAAAAGTATTA
>SNQJ01S0307044.1:0-10104 GCA_010110895.2 Picea sitchensis | reverse complement strand
GTTCTTATGATGCTCTTATCTATTGAAATGCAAAGAACTATAATAATGGCATAAACATTAACACATTTCTATGTATCTCCCTATTCTTAGCTTACAATGACAATCTATATACTAGATTCAACAGCCTCCAGCAACCTCTACTAGGAAATAATACAAATATTTATACAAAGGGACTTTCTTGAGTTATTCCCTCCAACTAATATATGCTATCCTATCAGAATTAAATGCTATCAACTACTTAACATTTGTTACAATAAATATTGAGTCAGACAGATAAGAGTGCAAGCCCCAGATATGTACTGTGATCTGTCTCATAAAACAAAATGCATTCCCCATCGATCTTACACGATGGCTCAACCTCTTATCATTAAATATGTTCATAACTCAAAACATTATGTCAGATATTACATTAATACACTGATCTTTGAAATTCAAAATATGCACTAGTGCGCCCAGTCGTCTCGCGCTTGTGCTTTGTTGGTGATGCTCTTGCATCATACTCCCTTGCCTGAAATTTTTCATGGACTCATGTCCATGAGTTCTTGCACTGATCTTCCATGCTTCTGGATATCCTCTTCACCAACCCAGTTGACATATTCTACTGGTCATCCTTTCCACTTCACCAAATATTCAAAATACATTTTCCTTCTGGTCTTCTTACCAACTCATTGATCTATGATCTCTTCCATCTGCAACTTCTCTACTAAATGTATTTGTCTTCTCCATTGGATCTCTCCTCAATCTTTTGACTCTCTAGTTATATCTTCCATGTATGGATATAGGTCTGAAATGTTTAATATTAGCGATATACTCACATCTTCTATCATCTCTAACTCATAAGAATTCTCCCCAAAAATTTTCAGGATTTTACACGGCCCTATCGTTTTCAGCTTTAGTTTATTATATGTTCCCCTTGGGAACCTTTCCTTCCTTATATGGGCTAGAAATTGATCTCCAACTTCAAATTCAAGCTTTCTTCTATGTTGATCAGCTTTGTGCTTGTATTCATTGCTTCTCTTCTTCAACTGGTCCTTGATCTGATTCTGAAGTTCCTGCATCTCTACAGTGAAGTCTTTGGCTCTAGCACTCCTAAACTCGCTCTACTTTAGATCTAGTAACTCTGACACTCCTCTTGGATTCATTCCATACACTATTTGAAATGGACTCTTCCCAGTGCTCCTATTCACTGAGTCATTATACACAAACTCTGATTCTGTTAGAATCTGATCCCACTGACTATGGTGTTCAGTGACCAAACTCCTCAACAAATCTTCCAAACTTCTATTCACCACATCGGTCTATCCATCCATCTGTGGATGATATGAAGAACTAAAATATAGCTTTGTCCCCAACTTTTTCCAAAACTTCCTCCAGAAATGACCAACAAATTTGGTATCCCTGTCTAAAACTATACTCTTGGGAAATCATGGCGGCTCACAACTTCTCTGAAAAACAAATTTGCAGCATGCATTGCATCACTGGTTTTTTGGCATGGGATAAAGTGTACTATCTTCGAAAATCTTTCCACCACCACAAATATGGAATCACTCCCTCTCTATGTCCTTGGAAATCCCAACACGAAATCCATGCTTATTGCATCCCAAGGCCTCTCTAGAATAGGCAAAGGCTGATACAACCCAATGTTCTTCTTCTTCCCCTTGGCATACTGACAAATCTTACAATTGTTGACAAATATCTTCACCTCTTCTCTCATACCCGGGAAATAATATGACTGTTTAATTGGGAAAATGTTTTTTCATGGCTGAAATGTCCGGATAGACCTCCACTATGTTTTTCCTTCAACACATTCTCCCTCATTGAGCATATTGGTATGCACAACTGGCATCCTTTGAACATCAACCCATCCTGAATCAGATATTCGACCCACTGGATTTTGTCTCTGAGCACAGGATTCACACACGCTTCATATTCCTCTCCAAAATCTGGATCACTGTGGTACATTTCCTTAAGGCGGTCAAACCCTAAAGTATTGACTTAAAATTCCTACAGAATCAAAATTCTCCTGCTCAATGCATCAACAACGTTGTTAGCATTTCCAGAAATATGTTTAATGACAAAAGTGAAAATTTTCATAAACTCTATCCACTTGACATGTCTCTGGTTTAACTTTTCCTGTCTGGTTACAAATTTCAAATCTTGATTATCGCTATACAAAACAAATTCCTTTGGTACGAGATAGTGCCTCCATTTCTTCAAGGCTTGAATTATGGCATAGAACTCTTTGTCGTATGTGGAGTACTTCTTTTTGGCTTCATTCAACTTTTCACTGAAATATGCAATAGGTCTATTCTCTTGACTTAAGACCACTCCAATTGCATCTCCACTCGCATCACATCTTACCTTAAATGTCTTTCCAAAATCCGATAGGACCATAATCGGTTGTTCTGTTGTCTTCTCCTTCAATATGTTGAAGCCCCTCTCAGCCTCTTCTGTCCATTTGAAAGACTTGTGTCTTTTCTTCACTGTATCCATCATTTGAACACTAATCCCACTAAAATTCATGATGAACTTCCAATAGAAACTTTCTAATCCATGGAAACTTCTTACCTCAAAGATATTCTTTGGTGACGGCCATTCTCTAATTTCTCTCACCTTTTCGGGATCCATCTTCAATTCGTTTGAAGAGATCACAAAACCCAAATATATGAGTTATGTCTTCATGAAATAAGACTTTTTTAGATTAATCAACAACTTCTCTTGCTGCAACCTCCTCAACATCAATGCCAAATGTCTGAATTGCTCCTCCTTAGTTTTGCTAAAGACCAATATATCATCTAGATGTACAGTCACAACCTTAAAAATGAAATATTTTAACACTTCTTTCATCAGCCTCATAAAAGTACTTAGGGTGTTCGTTAAGCCAAACAACATAAAAATCCATTCATATAATCCCTCATTTGTCTTGAATGTTGTTTTCCACTCATCACCTTCTCTCATCCTTATCTGGTGATATCCACGTTTCAAATCTATTTTTGAAAAATAGTTAGCTCCACTCAGACAATCCATCAAATCATCCATCCTTGGTAATGGAAATTTGTATATGATGGATACTTGTTTATATCCCTTGAGTTCGTACACATTCTCCATCCCCCATCCTTCTTTGGAATTAATATAGTTGGCACCGCACATGGACTCAAGATTTCTCTGACAAATCCTTTGTGTAACAGATCTTGAACTTGTCTCTTCACCTCCTCATTTTCTTGAGGTGTCAAACTGTATGCTGCTTTATTCGACAAGATTTCTCTTGGTATAAGTCAATGTGATAGTTGATACTTTTGATAGGTGGCAATGAGTTTGGAAACTCATCCACTACAATGTCATCAAAATTCTCTAATAGTTCCTGAAGTTCCTCATGAAAATATTCCAATGAAGTACTGGTAAGGATAACCCTCATCTTCCTAACTACAAAAAATTGCATCTCGTGTTCCTACATTACCTCATTCATGAGTTCCTTCCCACTCATGAGAAGTATACTCGCGCTAGCTTTATCCTTCACCTTCTTTTCTTCAAAAGGCAGCAACATGTGTTCCCTACCATTCGTCTCTAAGGTGTAATTATTTCTCCTCCCATCATGAATAACATTTGTTTCATACTGCCACGATCTTCCCAACAAAACATGACAAACATCCATTGGAATCACATCACACAGAATCTCATCTCTATATCCTCTGATTTTAAATTCAACCAGGAATTGTCGAGTGATTGTTACCTAATGACCTTTCTGCAACCATGAGACCTTATATGGTGTCATATTTGTAGTCTTATCCAACTCTAACTTCTCCACCATTTTTGTGGATACTAAGTTATCAGTGCTCCCACTGTCAATTATCACCTTGCAAACCCTATCCTTTTTTTGCAAGCTATCTTGAACAAATCATTCCTCTGTGTTGGATTTTCAATCTCTGGCTCTTGCTTTAAAATAACCTTCTTCATCATGAATGATTTCCCATCTTCTGCACCTTCTTCCTCAACATCTCATTTCTGTACTTCTAAAATGTGAGCTTCACCTCCTTTCTTCCTCTCGGGACAATCCCAAGACATATGTCATGTTTTTCCACAGGCATAACATCTTAATTCTCCTCCTCTGCCTCTTCCTCTTCCTATGGGAAAAGAGTTTCTACCACCACCCTATCTTCCTCAAGAACTTCCTCCTCTCTCAGAGTGACTATGTGGTTTCTCTGCCTCATCTGTGGGCTTTTGTTATTTCTATTAGGAAACTCCTTTGCCTCTGTTCAATATTCGACCTCTGTTTAGTTGACTCTGCTTCATGGCCAACTACTCTTCTTCTTTCAACACAATTTGATACGCGTCCTCCACTGTCCTGACTGTATCCATATTGATTTCATCATGGATATCATATCTCAGGCCATTGATATGTCTAACAACATTTTCTTCATCTCTCTCTCTCTAACCAGCTCTAATGTTTAACTTATAAAACTCCTTTGTGTACTCCTTCACAATCAATCCTCTTTGTCTCAGGTTCTGCATCCTCCTGAACAGATTTATCTGGTAATCCTTGGGCATGAATTTCTCCTTCAACTTGACTACCATTCGATCCCAAATTTTAATGTTTTGTTTTCACTTGTTCCTCCTATTCTCTTGCAGTTCATCCAACCACAACGCTACATGTCCTTTCAACCTAGTGACAACATGTCTTACCTTTTTCTCCTCTTCTACATCCCCATAGTCAAAATAATTGTCCATTGCTCGTATCCAATCAAGAGATTCCTCTATGTCTAAGTTTCCTTCATACAGAGGGACATCAATATTTTCTCTAGCTCGCAATTTTCCAACTGCTTTCAGCAAGCATTTTTCCACAGCATCCTCAACTACAACTTCTTTGACTTCTACTCCTAAATTTTATACCTTGCTAATGTCTCTAGCATTAGGCGCTCTCCTTTGTTTTGTCTCCATGGAATCCAGCATTGCATGTAATTCTCTCATCTCCATTTCCATATCTCTGTTGGTTACAGGTGGCTCAGCACATCTTCTAGGAGGCATTGTGTTGATGCTTTTGATACCTCTCGCCGATATCAGTTTACCTCTCTTCCTATAGAAGTCAATTCTGTACTCACTCTGATACCACTTCTGGCACAAACCCCCTTCCCTCCAAAGAGCTACTAGAACTCTCGGTCTTGGATCATTTAAAGTACTGAGTTGAAGCGACTCCTTGGATCCCTTTTTCCTCCTTATGACCATGGCTAGGACCATGGGTCTATCCCTTAGCGATTCGGGCTTCGGGGATATCCTGAATTCTTCCTTCAACTTTTCGCGAAACGTGCTCCTCTGGATCTCCGGGCTACCACCATGTGTCTCTCCAGATTTATTGGTCCACAATAGTTCAGGTTTTGCGACCTTGCGAAACTCTAGGTATCTCACCTGCAAACCTATGAACTTTCGATTCCCGACTCCCTAATCCCTTAATTTGTTGCCACATGTCACTCTCACAATCAACGATTGAGATCCATTCATGACTTCAGACTTTGGATTCCACTTTCGGCAAGCCTCCAAACTTCCCAAACTCCAAATTTTGAAACACTCTACGACTATCCTCCACGTAACTTTCCTAGATATGATGTTCTGGAATCGTTTGCCTCCCTCTGAAACGAAACTTGTCCACTAATTTCAATGAAAACTCTAGGGACTTCTCTCCTTGAATAATTTCCACCACTCTCCCTCCTGAGATTTTCTTCTTCTACCTTCTCTTGTTCCTCTGAACATTGCCTTCGACACTTATTTGAAATATCGATTTGTGCACACCTTGAAATAGAATTTCATCCACAACTTAACTTATCCTCATGGATGGCTTTGCACTCCTTGTGATTGTTCTCCAACCTCTTTTTTCTTCTGTGACTGAAATCACACTGCCCCTCCTGAGCTTTCGAACCACAACACTATATCATGCACTCCTTGTAGATGTCAATGCCCTCCTTGCATACATACAAGTCTTGTTATCTCCTCTGAGCTTTGAGTAAAAAAAAACTTGGTCACACACTCCTTGCGAACACTATGCATGCCTTGCACTCGATCAATGAAGAGAAACAATTTAAACTTGGCTACTCTTCACAGTGACTCATACATTCAACAATGTAAATGTTGTCATGGATACAAGAACAAGAAATAATAGAGAATTGAAATTAAATAGAAAGTCTACCATTCATTCAGATAGACACATAACAACACACATTTGGAACAATATTCCTCTATTATATTCATTCAACTGAAACATGCATGCATTCATACGACATTTCTCTATATCTCCCAACTCTTGGCTTACAGTGGCAATCTATATACTAGATTCAACAACCTCCAAAAAACTCTACTAGGCAATAATACAAAGATTTAGACAAAGGGACTTGCTTGAGTTCTTCCCACCAACTACTCTATGCTATCCTATCAGAATTCAATGTTGTCAACTACTTAACATTTATTACAATAAATATCGAGTCAGACATATAAGAGTGCAAGCTCTAGATCTGTGTTGTGATCTGTCTCATAAAAAAAAATGCATTCCCCATCGATCTTATGCAATGGATCAGCCTTTGATCATTAAAGATGTTCATAACTCAAAAAGATCTGTCAGATATTACATTAATACATTGATCTTTGAAATTCAAAATATTTCAAAATATGCGCTAGTGCGCCTAGCTGTCTCTCGCTTGTGCTTTGTTGGCAATGCTCCTGCATCAGTTTCAAATAGATAAATTTTTGGGAGACTGAGAAAATATAATGAGATAAATGTGGTCAAAATTTCAAGCTCTGGTTCATTATACTTTCTGATATATAGCTTGTGGAAGTTAGGGTTTGTGACTAGTCCTGAAATTAGTCTCAAATGAGTCATCTTTTTAATTTCTATATGCAAAAGTTTTTGAAAATTTTTAGAATGTGAAATTTTTAGGAGTATTATGAGACATATTGAAGTACATGTGGTATATATTTTAGGTTTTTATTCACTAAAATTTCAGAAATCTAGGTTGTGGAAAATTGGGTTTTTGACTAGTCCCAAAACCATTCTCAAACAAATGTTCTTGGTGCACTTATCATATCTAAAGGTAGAAGGGTCCAAAATGAGTTCCACTAGTTCCATTGGAAAGAAGATACACCATATTATTTCTATTAAAAAATTCATAATTAGATTAGAACAATTGGGCATGTGGAATTATGTACAAGTTTAATATCTAGAAAGGGCCAATAATCAACAAGTTTTGGGAAAGTTACAGTAACTCTCACTTGGCACATCAAATCTTGGTCAAACTTGTGGTATTGGAAGACATATCAGAGTACTATAGGATAAAATTTTAGACTTGGAAAGAATGAATTTTTAGAGATACATCAAGATAAAGGTTGTCTTCAAAACAATCTCTAAATCAAAGTTTTAAAGGTACGCAATTGTTGATGTTAAGATTGGTCAATATCCAAATAGAAACCTCACAAGGATAAAATACTCCCCTTCATTTTTATAGAGGTGGTACTCCTATGTTATTGTATGGAAGATATAGCTTGATGTTCTTGGATTAAACTATCAAAATGGGGAAATTCTAAACAACAGAACCCAAATCTTTATTACTTTGTAAATATAAAGAAAAGATAAAAATATATTCACACAGAAAAGTTCTTGAGAGAAGGACCAGAAATATTTTTAAGACTGAAATAAATATATGTATAGAATATTATACAAGAATAAAGAAACCATAATATGAATATAAAACATTCCTCACATCCATCATAGCATAATAAATTTTGATCACATTCATGAGAGGGAAAGATACAAGTCCACAATATAGAGAGCTTTAAAAGAGTATTTCATTCAAAACATAAGAAAATATGATAGATGCACTTCCAAAATCTCGTGCTCATAAACTCGGAGTTTGATAAATCTTTAAAGTTACACCCCAAAGTAGTTCTCTTGGGAGTTCAAAAATAATAGTCTATTTTACAATAAAATAAAAGGATTGTGTTCATCCAAATGGACTGGGATGGGGCTCTCGTGGACCGTAAAATAAAATAGAACATGGTTGGACCTAAAAAAAGAAAAAGGAGATGATCAAATATCAGTTATGAGTTCTCAAGAGATGAAAATGCACAACTAGATGATTTATGAATGAGAAGTATGAAATATAGGGAATTATGAAAAGTGATCAATTCACTTACTATGATGGAGTCTCTCCTTGTTATATACTTGCTTATGTGCCTTTTATGTTTCCTTTCATTGGAATTCCTTGACCAATTGTAACTACCTCTTCTTGATCTACTTTAGTTATTTTAGTTAAGCATTTTTTTAACCAATTCTCAATATAATCTATAATACCCCAGTTTTGAGTCCCCATATTAAATAATGTAATTGTTATTTGATAAAAAGATATAGTTCCCAAACAATTAAAAGAGGTTGGATAAATGTAATGCTTTGATAATCATTAATAATAGAATACATCGTTGGTTGCTAGATGGAAAAGGACAAGAGTTATAGAGGGCTATGATTCCACGAGAGAGTGGTCTTAGGGGGCTATGTCATTTTATTATAATTGTTTAATGGAGAGAAGTGGTTACAAGAGCTTCTTGGGGAAGGCCATGTGGTTCTTGATTACTCACGTAGTTATATAAACCCATCATGTGGGTTGTTTTGGGGTTCTTCTCCATTCATTATATCAATATTTCATTCATTGTTGTTCATTTATAATTCCTTGTTCATTCTTGTTCTTGGATTGTGACATGGGGGAGAATTGTTGAGGAAGAAGGCATTGTTTGATGGTTGTAGTAATTGTTGGTGTATTCCATCCATGAATTAATTCTTTCATACCTAGGATGCATTGGAAAGTGTTAAGGTTTGTTCACAACTGAGAATCATGAGAGTTCTAGCATGGAGATTGTAGTCCAGATGCACTAGAGCCCTGATAGGAGGTGGATAGCTTGAGGGACTATGTGACTGAGAAGGGGTCCATCCTCTTGGGTTGTGCATGCTAGAAAGAAGAGATATGGTATGATTCAGATTGTTGTATGTTGAGAAACATGTGAGATCTTGAGTGTTGACTAGTTTGGGAAGTTAAGTGACACCCTAGAACTGTCCTTATGGATTTATATCCCTGGCTTGAGGGTGACCTGCTATTAAGACTTGGAACATCAATGTATATAGTTGGGTGGAGTGCCCTTGGTCTGCAGCTAGTTGGATATTATTTTAAACAAATATAAATGATCTCTCCATCATGCTTTTATCTATTGTATATTCATTTCTGTTGTGTTATAATATTATCTCTGAGATATAATGTGTTTATACTAATCTTGTTTGTTTGTTATTTTCAAGCATAACATGTTAATATTTTAGTTTTACAATTAACATGAATCTTGATGAATGCATTTGTATATTTCGTTCTTCTTCATTTAATTATTTGATATCAGAAATGCTAAACTAGCCTAAGAGGGAGAATTTAGAGTTATTGTTGGCATCGTCACACCATTTCATTGTTTAAACGAGAAACTATACTTCCTGTAGCTGCCTTCACCTTGTCTTGTAAAAATTGTCTCTTTTTAGACGATGACTGGGTTAGTATAGTCATTCATTAATCGATCAAATATTTGTGTGTTTGTTTTATTCCATGTTTGATTCATGACTGAAATCATGAATCAAACATGGAAACTTAATTTTGTATTATATCCCTATTCAAAACATGCTTTTAAAGGTCCATTGTTCTTACATCTACTTCATATTTAAATACTTGTATGATTTTCCTTTTTGAGTTTGTTGAATGTTGATATAATACCAAGAGTTGATTCATTTTGATTTGTAAACGTATCCTTTTCAACCCTTTGCAAATCGACTATAGTCTTTGCATGGAATGGGAATTAATGCACAAACATCATATCATGTACTTGACCTTTGGCTTGCAAATTGAATTGATGGGCTTTTATTATGAGTTAAAAGGTTTGTGTTATGCTTTGTACTCAAGGTGTTCATTACCAGGACTATTCAAACTATTGGATTACTGAGAGGGGGGGTGAATCAGTAATAGCGTAATTATAATCTTTTTTCTTCAAATGTTATATCAATGTAGAATTATTATCCAATAATGAGTAGTAAGAAATAAACAA
>SNQJ01S0307043.1:0-10104 GCA_010110895.2 Picea sitchensis | reverse complement strand
TTATACCTTTGAGTTGGCGTTCATCCATTTCTTCCCTGGTTAATTTCTGGATCTTGAGGGGAGTTGCAGGAGGAGCAGGGTTGGTGGGTTTAGGCAGGGGAAGAAAGGAGGGTTTTCTGGTCTAGGAGGAGAGAATATTTTTTTATTCCTTGGCTCATTGAGTAGCTTCCAACCACTTCTGGGTATGTGCCATGATAACATGGGAACAAATTTGATCTTTTATGCCACTAATAAAACATTCTCATAAGAAGGCATCTGACATGCCCTCCATTTTGAAATCCAAGTGCTCACATGTGGCGGAAATTCTTCCACTATCCCAGACTAATTCAACTTGGTCAATGTTATGGACCTAACCTCCCTAACTCCTCACGTATGTAGAATAATATATTTCCATGTAATAAACTCCAATATTAATAAGGCCTAGCAATAAGGAAGAATAAGTCAAATGTAAAAAGAACTAATAGAAGCTTCCACTTCTAGAAGGATCTTCCTCTAGATTGTTCTTTTGGATAGACATATTTAGTATAAATAGGAGTAGAGGGTATGAGAAGTTTTGTCTTGGATATTATTGTAATAGAGCTTTGCTCTATTGGAGGTTGCCCCCTCGAAGAGGCAAGTGAACATTTCTATCACTAATCAAGGTTCTCTTGTTGGTGTTATTCTAGTATTATTCTTGTATTGTTCTGGTTATATCATTGTTGTTCTGCCATTTATAGATAAAATATTTATGTTCTGCATATTATTTTATATTTGGAGTACTACAAGTGGTATCAGAGCACTTTCCTTAGCAAAACATTGTGGGTTAATTTTCGCAGGGTAGAGACGTATTTCGGTGTCTTAAAGCTACAGAGATCCATCGTTACATGCATAAACCTGCGGCCAGGGAGTCATACACGCAGGAAATACAAGTGGTACTTAAGCGCACATATGTTGGCCACCCTTGTAACCCATGTTGGTACCCCTTCGAGTGTAGCGCATCATTCAACACCTGTATACATATCGGCCTAGATCTCTTGAAGCCCTCCATAGATAAACCGATCATCCTCTTAACTGTTATAGTGCCATCGAGAACAACACTTCGAAAGATACTCTCTATTACCTAGATAGTCGGGTAGTATGGCTAAGGGCACGATCTAGCCTCCTTAGTTGGTGCCCTGATATATTAGGCCAAGTACTATTTTTGGACCCTGCATGCATATCATAGAGCTATAGCTCAGGGTAAACCCTTGTGTGTAGACACCCTACATACCCTAACCCTTGGGATGGAAAAAAGAATAAAAAAATAGACAAGATCTATTGTTGCACAACTGTGCCTCTTGCATTCGGGTTACGAAATTACTACACATTTCTTCCTATTAATAATTTGGGAATTTCAACACTACAATATTCTTCAGATCGAAGTATAACTCTGTAGGAGTAAAAAAAAAAATGGATCTTGTTGGCACCATTATTTGAGCCCTATCCCATTAGATTCCTCTCTTCTCCCTTATTGCATTCATACCTATCATTTTTCAGCAAAACCATTTTCCTGTGGAGCCAACCCCCTTCCAACACCCTTATTTGGGTCTTACCCATTGGATTCCCTCATTGCCCCGATCGTCATGATACACTGCACCCATAACCCATTTTTTCTGTGGTCCCACCTGCCCCTTTTCATTTTCCCTCTTCTTCATGGCCCACACCCATAGACAAGACTTGGAAGCTCGCTTCAATACCTTGACCTCTAATTTCACAAAGACCCAACAAGAAGTGAGGCAACTCAGTGCCAATTTTTCCACCATCAATAAAAACATACATTCCTCCATCGATGCCAAAATGGAAACTATCAAAAAGGACCTCTCTACCCAGCTTGCATCCTTCACTACCTAGCTTGAATCATCCACTACAATGATCTGCACCAAGTTGAATATCCCTGCAAATCTTCCCTCCTTTGAACCACCTTTGCACTCCGAAGGTGAAAATTTCTCTAATTCCTAGACTTTTCAGCCCCATCACTTTCAACGTGACCTACACCTTCTGCATGTGGATGTGAACAAATTTGATTGCTCAGATCCAACTGGTTGGGTAACTCAAATGGAACATTATTTCTCTTTGTATGGAATTACAGATGAGTTGGCCAAAATCTAGTATGGTGTTCTCCATCTAGATCAAGAACGTTGGAAATGGTGGAAATGGAGAAAAAATGCCCGCCAAGGGTATGCGTCTTGGACACAATTTGTGGCAGAGCTTTATGAATGCTTTGACACTGACACCAACCATTTAGGTCGTTTGACAAAGTTGAAACAATATGGCACAGTGGAATACTTTATAACTTCTTTTGAGCGATTGACTTTCGGTACAGAGGGCATCATGTCTGATGCTTTTTTCCGAGAATGTTTTTATCAATGGCCTCAAGGATGTGATTTGTGCCCATGTCCTCATGGCTTGGCCTTAGAGTTGGGTGGAAGCTACTAAGAGAGATAAGGAAGCAAAACAAGTTGTGTCTTCTCAAACCTGAAAACCCTCATTTATTACTCATCCTAAACCAATTGCTCCCACTCCTCCTTCTACTCCACTAAAGATCCAGAAATTGACCAGGGAGGAAATGGTTGAATGCCAGCTCAAAGGCCTTTGTTATAATTGTGATGAAAAATATTTTCCTAGGCACAAGTGTAAGGAACAAACTAAATTTATGGCCATCTCCGAGGATGTTTCGGAAGACGATGTCGAGCCCCCCCTACGACCGACCGAGTCACCTGAACCCACTGACATGAACACACCCTCCGACCCTCTAGAAGTCGAATCAACCATTTCCCTGAATTATATCACTGGGTTCTCTGCTCCCCAAAATCTCAATCTAATTGGTTACATTAAGAATCTGAAGGTAATCATCCTTGTTGATAGTGGAAGCACCCATAATTTCATTCATCGCTGCATTGCCCAAGAAACTAATTGCTATATCCGTTTCGTCAATAATTTTCAAATCATGATTGCCAATGGTGGGTCCATGAAATGTGGGGGGCATTGTGAAAATGTGTGTCTCCAAATTGGTCAGTACCACATGAAATCTCATATGTTTTCTATCGACATGGGTGATTGTGACATTTTGTTGGGTGCATAATGGCTAAGGACTCTGTGCCCCATTCTCATGGATTTTAAAGAATTAACCATCCAATTCAACCAGGAGGGCCAAAAATATAACTTCCAAGGAATAACCATCTGTTCCCTGGAGATCGTTAGTTCCCATAGTATGGAAAAGCTCCTCAGAAAAGGTCATTCTGGCATTATTTCACAAATCCATGCCATTCAATCCACTGAGATACCATATGTGTCGCAAGACCTCCAATCCATCCTCTCCAAACATCAAGTTTTTTTTCCACTCCCCAAGGACTTCCTCCTTTCCATGGTGTTCATGATCATTCCATTCCCCTTGTCCTCGACAACCTTCCTCCCAATGTTCATCCCTATCGTCATCCCTTTTCCCAGAAAAATGAAATTGAGAAAATTGTTCAAGAATTTCTCATCGCAGGTGTTATCTATCCTATTACGAGCCCCTACTCTTATTATGTGGTCATGATCATTAAGAAATAAGGATATTGTCACATGTGTCCTAACTTCCGCACCCTCAACAAACTCACCATCAAAGAAAAATTTCACATTCCTGTCATTGATGACCTCTTGGATGAATTGAGTGGTGCCCAATTCTTTACTAAACTTGATATTCATTATGGCTACCAATAGATACATATGAATGAGGAAAACATTCCTACGAATTCATTTCAAACTCATGAGGGCCACTATGAGTTTTTTTTCATGCCCTTTGGCTTGTGTAATGATCCTTCCACTTTCCAAAGCCTCATGAATCATGTATTATGTCCTTTTCTTCGTCATTTTGTCTTAGTTTTCTTTGATGATATTCTCATCTATAGTAAAACCTGGACAACCCATCTTTCTCATGTGGATCGAGTTATACATCTACTCTCTTAGCACCAAATTTTCCTCAAACAATCTAAATGTGCTTTTGGAGCCTCATAAATCAAGTACTTGGGTCATATTGTTGGCAAGGCAGGTGTCAGGGTGGATCCTTAAAATATTGAATATATGCAGGATCGGCCTCACCCAAAGACTCTCAAAATATTGCATGGATTTTTGGGTTTAACGGGCTATTATCGCAAGTTTGTTAAGAATTATGGAAAAATTGCAGCATCTCTCACTGCTCTCTTGAAAAAGAATTCTTTCACATGGACTCCCGCAGTTGATCAAACCTTTCAAACATTGAAGGCATCCATGTGCACTACTCCATTCCTATCCCTTCTTTATTTCACAAAGACCTTTGTCCTGGAATGTCATGCTTCCGGGAGAGGAATTGGAGTAGTCCTTATGCAAGATGGTCATCCTTTGGCCTTTACCAGCAAACAACTGTCAAAGAGACATTTTGGAAAATCAATCTATGAAAAGGAAATGTTGGCTCTTTTGCATGCAATGGATATTTGGCACCCTCATATATTGGGGCAATGCTTCCAAATTAATACAGATCATTAAAGCCTCAAGTATTTTATGGAACAACGCCCTTCCTCCCTCGAGAAACAAAAATGGGTGATTAATCTCTTTGAATATGATTATGAGATAATTTACAAGAAATGAAAAGACAATGTGGTTGTTGATTAACTTTTAAGAAAATATAAAGATGAAGGGTCCCTTTTTTCCCTCTCCTTCATTGTACCATATTGGCTCCAAGCTGTTTTCCAAGAATTTCTACACGATCCCAAAATTTCACATCTGATCCAACAATTGTAGGCCAATTCTCAAGTTTCCCTAAGGTACTCTTGGCACAATGATGAGCTTCACTACAAAGGTTGATTATATTTAAGTAAATAGTCACAACTTGAATCCACGATACTTTCTGAGCTTCATTCTACACCCAAAACCAGGCACTCAGGTTTTACCAAAACCTATGACCGGGTCAAACGTTCTTTTTTTGGGATGGTATGAAACAAGATGTTCTCAATTTTGTGGAATAATGTGATTTTTTTCAATGCAACAAGGGAGAAACAGTCAAATCTCCTAGCACACTACAACTTCTTCTGATTCCACCTGCTATTTGGAGGGATATCTCAATGGATTTTATTGTGGGATTACCTAAATCGAGCAATACATTAGTCATCATGGTGGGCATTTATCATATTTCCAATTATGATCATTTATGTGCTCTTCAACACCCATTTACAACCTCCACTATGGCTCAATGTTTCATGGATCAGGTCTTCAAGCTTCATGGCATGCCTCATTCTATTGTTTCTGATCGAGACCCCACTTTCACCAACAATTTTTGGAAAGAACCATTCAGGCTATAGGGCACCCAATTTCATCTCAGCACAACTTATCATCCCCAAACTGCTGGTCAAAATGAATTTGTCAATAAGTGTTTGGAAACATATTTGAGTTGTTTTGCATTAGAAAAGAAAAATCAGTGGGCTCAATGGTTACCACTAGCTAAATGGTGGTACAACACTTCTTACCATACAACTACCCGCATGAATTATTTTGAAGTAGTATATGGACAAAATCCACCTTTATTTCTCTCATGCATGCCAGGTGTCTTGAAGGTCTAGGCGATTGACCAAATGCTTACATTTTGAGAGGCTATTCTCCATACCCTCAAAAAGAATTTGGTCATGGTCTAGAATCTCATGAAGTAACAGGAAGATCAAGGTCGTTTTGACCTTCAATTTGTTGAGGGAGACCAGTTGTTTCTTTGAATGCAACCTTATAAGAAAAATTCCTTCAAGGATGACCATTATTAGACACTGGCACCCAAATTTTATGATCCTTGTATTGTTCTCAAGTGTGTGGGATGGGTGGCCTATCAGTTGGATTTTCCCAGTCATTCTAAGCTCCATCCTATTTTTCATGTCTCTTGCTTAAAGAAGTTGATTGGAGCTAAGTTCCAAACTCAAACCATCCTTCCTAAGTTGGAATAATAAGGCTCCATCTAGTTGCAACCACAAGTAGTTTTGGACGAGCGTGAGCGTCGTCTGTGACAACGCATCATCAAGGAAGTGTTAGCCACTTGGGAACCAACTACCATTCTGCAACAATTTCCTCATATCAAGCCTTGAGGACAAGGTTTTTTTTAAGGGGGAGGACATGTTAGGGACCTAACCTCCCTAACCCCTCACGTAGGTAGAATAATTTATTTCCATGTAATAAAGGCCAATATTAATAAGGCCTAGAAATAAGGAAGAATAAGTCAAATGTAAGAATACCTAATAGAAGCTTCTACTTCTAGAAGGATCTTCCTCTAGATTGTTCTTTTGAATATAAATATTTAGTATAAATAGGAGTAGAGGGTATGAGAAGTTGTGTCTTCGATATTATTGTAATAGAGCTCTGCTCTGCTGGATATTTCCCCCTCGAAGAGGCAAGTGAACATTGGTATCACTAATGAAGGTGCTCTTTCTAGTATTGTTCTGGTTATATCATTATTATTCTGCCATTTCTAGCTAAAATATTTATGTTCTGCATATTATTTTATATCTGGAATACTATAGCCAAATGCATAGATGATTTTAGGGGCTAAATTTCACTCATGGGCTAATTTTCCATGGTTTTTCCAAAAACGAGATTCGCTATTTTAAAAATGATTCACCCAAATTCTATAGGATAAAATTATATTACCTTAAAAATCGCCAAAATTTTATAAAAACTATATAAAATACTTAGAAATTTGAATATTTTTTAAAAAATATCGCCAAACTTTTATAGTTGACATATGAAGGATTAGTAGTATTCGCCAAGGTTTCTACATTTTAAAATAAATTTCCATCCTTAAAATCATCCTTGGCCAAATGGCCTAAATGGTGGGTGTCAGAGTCAAAGAGATCATAAAGATCTACAAACAATTGTGTCCAAGAAACATACCCTTGGCGTGCCTTTCAACCCCATTGCTAGAATTTTGGATCCATATGTAGGATACCATAATGAATCTTGGCTAAATCATTAGTAATACCATGCAAAGAGAAATAGTGTTCCATTTGACTGACCCGGCCTATGGGATCTGACCCATCAAATTTGTTCACCTCAATTCTGGGAAGGCATAGGTATCAAGGAAGGTGGGTGGAATGAGGACCTTGGTAATAAGAAGAGTCATTGTCTTCCTGAAAGGAAGGTTTTCATAAGAGGTAGGATTCAGGGAGTTCCCCATCAATTGGTCGAGTGTTTCTTTGATGTCTTTGATGTTGTCACATTGGTCATGGAGGATATGAACAGAGAAATTGATCTTGCTAATGTTTTAATTGAGAGTCTTGATGTCCTCCTTGTTCTAGAGGTTTTTGGAAATAAAGGTATTGAGTTCTTGGAAACATGTGGTGGTCATTAGGGTAGAGGAAAAAATGGGCAGGCAGGTTCACACTGAAAAACTTTACAAGTGAGGGGTATCACTTTAGACGGGGAAAAAAAGAGGAAGAAAATGGAATAGGTGGTGAATAAGGGTGTCGGGAAGGGTAGGTGGGACCACAGCGATTAGGGTGAAAAGGGGAATCTAATGGGACAAGGCCCAAAAAAAGGGTGTCGAGAAGGGGGTCGGTTCCATGAAAAAAATGTATTAAAAATGATAGGTACCACGATAATCAAGGAAAAGGGAGTAATCCAATGTGATAGGTCCCAAATAAGGGTGTAAGTGGGACCACTATACTTTTTAGTTTTTACTCCTGTGGAGTTATACTCTGATCTGAATAATACTGTAGTGTCAAAATGCCCAAATTCTTAACAGGAAAAAATGTGTAGTAATTTTGCAACTAGAATGCAGGAGGTAAGGTTGCATGACAATAGATATTGTATGTTCCCTTTCTATTTTGTATTTGTCCCAAGGGTTATGCTTTTTAGGGTTCCTACAGTCAAGGGTTTTCCCTATGTTATAGCTCTCTGATATATGTGCGAGGTCGAACAATAGTTGTTGGCCCTCGACCAAGTTTTGGGAAAAATTTGGTTAGTTTTGGAGGCTTTGTCTCACTTTTGGACTTCAAAACGAAGATCGAAGTAGGAGTGCCCCGACGGAGCGGAGATCACAGATCTCACCTATTTTGAGGGTTATGTGGACCTGTTGAGGGGTCCTAAATCCCATTAACTCAACAACAGGAACCAAACCCGCCGCCAAGCCCCAATTAGACTCTGCAATGTTTAATAGTGGAATGGTTCTCCAAATCTTATGATCCGACCAAAATAATCGACGAGCTTTACGTTTTCTTGTGAAGGTTTCCTCCTTTGGTTCAGACGTTCTATTTTTGTTTGTATTTTCTCTTAGGTGGGACTGATATAAGATAAAGCCGGTATAAATCAACTAAGTGGAAAAGTGGGAACACACTTAACCACTGTAGAAGAGGTTGAGCTTTGGGATAACCCTTTCACTCTAGCATGCAGACAATGATCATCTACCTCAGGCCTAGTACTAATACCTTAACCGTGTGGGTATTCCGATTACTGATCGAGATACAAATTATCATAAGAAAACATGCATGTGATAAATAATGGCAAGTAAAATAATTCACTCAACTCTAATCATCAATCACATAATAACACAACGATTTATTTTCATCATAAAGATAAGAACTCTAAAACATTGAATCAGATAACTTATCAATAGATTTAATAGCTCTTACTTTTTACTGCATCCATTCATGAGACGAAATAATAAATAATTCTTCTCCACATCCAATCATACACGCATTTGATGAAAACACAAACTTGTCTCTAGTCCCAAAAGGACTTCTCAATTAAAGGCAGCTCCAAAGTAGTTCTTAACAAAACCAAAAATGAGATTTTCTTGCAACAACCATCAACCCTTAACTAACCGGTCGATGATCCAATTTATAACATAAAATTAACTAAAAATAACAATTAAAGTGCAACTAAGTAAAACAAAACTCACCACATGGCGCTTTCTTTTATCAGTCTTTCTAAGAGTCATCTTTGTTGGCATGTTTTACAGACAATATATGCTTGTCATTGATGGCAAGTACAACATCGATGATGACTTGAGTATAGGAAGGATGTGCCAGGCGGGCACCAGAAGTCTTTTTGGAAGACGATGTAGAGCTAGCTGGACAAGATCAGAGTATGAAGTGATGGATCTCATTAAGATTTCCCAATGAACGTCAGATCTGAGCCCGTGGTCTGACCGGCATTGGATCCAGGAAAATCTGCACACTCTTTAACGAGCAAGGTGAAATGTGCAACCCCAAAAAATCTGAAACATGCACCTCAACAAAGACTCCATTTCAGAATTTCAGATACCGAGAGATAGAGATGTCACAAACTCTCATCATCAGGAGTCCCGGAAACGTGAAATGCGAAATGGTGAAATGATCTAAGCCATTGGATCAGGGTGTGATCTGGTTTGTCAGATCCAAGAGGTGAATGTGACAAACCACTTCAGCTAAGGACATGTGGCACAATCAGGCAACGACAAGTGTCAAGCTAACTCACCATTTCAGGCACATATAAGTCACGAATTAGAGTTCCACGTGGCAGCTATTTAACACATGTGGATCCATGTGTGATGTCAGCAGGTTTACATCACACCAAGATTTCGGTTACCAGGAGTTGGAGGAATCAAGAGTGAAGACTCTTCATCTCAGGAGTCCCGAAATCGCGAAACCCGAAGTCACGAAAAGCTGATTCGCCGAAAAGAAAAATGTCGAAATCCCGTCAACCGTCCATCTCAGTGGGTTATGTGATATGTCCGATCACCGAGGGTTGTGGACCATTGATTGGCATAAAGAAGGATTTTGAAGAGTCAAAATCACGACAAGATCTGGACCATTGGGTCCATAGAACACGTGGCAAACGATTGTCATATCGCTGACTGGAGAGTCAAAAGAATGGGGTTCCCTAACCTCTCGAATTCGCGATATGCAAAATCGTGAAACATTCTCAATCGTCAATTCAAGGTTTGATCTAGATCGTTGATCCGAATTTTTTATTGGGAGTATCGGATATCGGGAAATGGAGGCATCAAGGCTCGAGACTTTTTCATCATAAGAATGCCGAAATCACGATATGAAAAATCATGAAGAGATCTGGACCGTCGAATTATCAGGAATGTGAACCATTGATCTGACTCCATTT
>SNQJ01S0307041.1:0-10104 GCA_010110895.2 Picea sitchensis | reverse complement strand
GTCAATTTTCATATCATCAAAATCTCCTAGACTTCCTAGATTTTGCAAATTGTCTGTATTTGGGATTCTTTTTTTTTGTGTGTGTGTGAGACTGCATGTGCATGTTCAATATTGATATGGCATGGTTTCTCTTTTCCATCACCCCCATCACACACATCATTACACCCTTCTCTATTTAGATTGTTTTTTTGTGCTCTTTGTCTAGAGGAGGGGCTATTACATGCTTCGGTATTGGAGGAGGACTCGACATTGGTAGTTATTTTCCCCCATTGTCTTACTTTTCTTTTCCTTTTGGTATTTGATCTTATTTATGTCGGAAAGTCTTTGTTGCATCCATTGATTTCTTTTTTTGTAGATGGAGTTTCACATGTTTCCTCGTCAGATATTATGAGCAGATTACTGTATCTTATGGATTTTAGGCATTGTGAAAAAATATCCTAGGGGTCAAAAATACCTTGAGGATTTTCTTTTTTTTATATTAAATGTACGAAGTAATTCTGAGAATTATTTCAGAGGTGCAAGATTCTAACATTGTGTTACCAAGTTGAAAAGGAAATGTAAATAATTATCTTTTTCTTTTCTTCTCAAATAAAATGCATAAAGTTCTATATTTTTGATAAAATTTGGAGGGAAAATATCTATAGCAGACAAACATAGGGAGTAGAAGGGAATTTTCTTGCCAACCATATGACCAGATGTATGTATGATTTTTCTCTTGAATTCAAATTCCCTTTCTATTGATAAATTCCTCATCTTTGTAAGTTATTCTCTTGGGCTCTGTCCCAACCAACATGTTTCTGAACTATCTAAAAAAATTATATTAAACAATCTAAAAATTGAATCGTTCTTTATGTTTTCACATCACCCAATGTCATTATTGGACTAGTTTCGTCTATTCAAAGACATTGAAATACACAATTGAAAACAGCAAGTATGCGATCATAAAATAATTTCATCTCATATCCCTCCAATAGGTAATGTACAATGCATAGAGTATTGACATGGGTCTATGTGAATTCAACTACTGCCCAACTATATGCAGAAATAGCCATGAAAATTCATGGTATTGATCTTGTAGAAAAGTTATATGAATTATTTAAAGGTTATTCGATATGTTTGCAAATGGTAGTATAAATTCCCTTAATATATTAGAAAATCCTTCTTTAGAGGATAGGAATGCGTCTACTTCCACAACCCTAAGAGGTTTCTCTACAAAGGCGAATAATTTTGTTGAATTCCTTAGAAGTAAGCACAAATGGATTCTTCCATTTTTTGTGACCTTAATCATTCTTTTCCTAGAATCAAACCTTCAACCGCAAAAGTATATGAGTTCCTTGAATTCGAAAACGTGAGGTACATATGGAACATTGGAAATCCCTATGGTCCAAAGTTTTTCCATTTTTTTCTTTGACACTCTTGTTCAAGAAGCATTTGTAGGAGTGAATAGTAGATTTGACCTCTCACTAGTGAATTAGTGACGTTTCCCAGTTATTTAAACCTATCGTGCATTCAAATATATTCCCGTCTATGGTGAGTATTGTACCACGTCTTCCTTAATTGGCAAAGCGATTACAACTGCTGGCAGTTACGATTTTTGAAGGTAGTGCAATTATATTTACCTTCTCTTTGACAACATTTTTCTTTTATCTAATAATGTTGTTACAGGTTGCATGACAACGACCTTTTAATTACTGACAAAGATTGTTGTTTGACCACGTTTTGAGTATTAATGGTGTAACGTTTTATCCAACATGTATGATGTATATTCTACAATGTAAATTTTAGACTTTGACCAATGCCTGTGATAAGTCCACTACCATATGCCCTTAGTAGCCGGTGTCTTTAAGGAGATCGTATAGAAATAAAATATTTTTATTTAAAAAATAATTTGTCAATTTTACTTGGAAAGGGATGTATTTAGTGTTATTGACAACATTTAGTTGTATAGAGTACCCTTTAATATGATTAAACAGTCTTTAATGAATAGACAACCTAGTTTCACTCAGAGCAGACTTGTAAATCTAGTTTTCTTAATGGTTAAATAGTTATATTAGAATGTAATTATAATTACAATATTAGTATTGACTTGATTTGCATTTAAGGTCACTTTAGATGGTAATTTGATTTAGTATTTTTTTTTTAGACTTGCTCCATTGATTTGCATGAATGTTAATTTAGATGGTAATTGTAGTTTATGGTTCTAATATTAATTAAATTAGATTTGTCAATTAGATGGTAATGATGGACAATGGTAATTAGACTTGCTAAATTGGTTGTATTTAATATATCTATTTGGTTTGTCAACTAAATGGCTATTTTATAATTTAGACATGCTAGTTAGAATACAATTAATGTTAATTAGATGGTAAATTGGAAAAGTTTAGACTTGATGAATGATTGGGGTGTTGATGAAGTCACATAAAAGGTTCATTTTTCTTCTTTGAGTAACATCATCTAGAGTCGCGTCGACTAGATGCTTGGGGTTTGGGCGTAGTATTCTTGTCATTTGTTTCACATCCTAGCACGCTGCATCTTCTTGAATCCTTGGTCTTGTTGGGATGGGTTGCACCCCAGTTATTGACGCATGTGTCATTTGGGGACAACATGATTCCTGATAAGGGGATCAAGGGATGCCCTATTAGATAGCGGTGAACCAAAAAAAATTGGTCGGAGTCAGTGTGTCTGTGTGAGTGTTGTCAAGTGTTGTAAGTTGCTTTTGGCGCATGGGTTGAATGCCTTGAAGCATTGAGTTAGTGTGCCTAGAGTTTCTAGTCTTGTTTGTCAATGTCATTGTGTTAGAGTGGGATGGCTTAGCTTGTAGGCATGATTATGTTTAAATTAGATGCGGTGGTAGTTTCTCCTTTTTGTTCTACCAGGTAGCCCTGGTAACCCTTATTGCCGGTGTGTGGAGTCTTAGTTGTTGATTCCTGGAGCTACATGCTTCGTTAGGTAAATTCGTTGTGTGGTTAAGTTGTTTTTGTCATCGCCATCTCGCTTTTAACAAAAAAAAAAGTTTAGCACCTTCTACTTCACTTGTAGTAAATAGCGATGGGGTTGTTACACTCCTATCAACTACTTTACCTTAGCAATTAAAGTGGAAGTTCTACCAACTTAGGCTCTAGGTAAAACAACATTCCAACAAGGGTCCAATAATAACAGTTTCTCATGGAACAATGAATGAAAGGTTTCCCTACACATTAGTTATACCATTGAACTTCAAACATGGAAATTGTAGTTTTTCCATATGAATTACAATATGAGACTAGGAATTATACCATAAAATTAAATAACTTATGAAAAGGGAAAGTTAGTGAGTTTGTACATGAAATTGTTACAACTATAAAATGTAAATTTGCATAAATCTTGCCTCTAAGTGACTTCTTATTTGTTAAAACTTGTTTGGTCAAATAGAAGAATATTAAACTTAATTAGTCAAATTTGCAATATTGTTATAAAAAACAATTATATGGGTATGTGACATGAGTGCATAGGTGTGGAAGATATATTTGTGGAGAGCACACTTCATAGATATGGTCATAGAAAAAGCATTTCCACAACTTGAAAAATGTATAAGTAAAATATTAAAATTATAATTACTTGACCATCAATTTGAATTTTTTTAAGTTAAACATAGACAAAACATTTTTTCGCTATATACTTGTTTACATAATAAAACATTGTTACATGAAATAAATCCATCTCATCTCAACAATATGTTTTAAACATATGCATAAAAGTTTTTTTACTTTATATACTTATTTTTAAAAATAAAACATTGTTCATAAAAATAAATTCAACTAAATATCTAAAGTTAGTGGTGGAATATTAGATAATGAAATTTCCATAAATGTGTCACTTATCATGAAAACTAAATTGTTGGTCAGAATATGTTCTATCGATTTATTGGAAGTGCGGAGTTATGAATTGAGGGACGATGAGAGATTGGAAGTGTGGAGTTATGAATTGAGAGAGGATGAGTGATATGAATAATCTGCACGAGGGTACAAATTAGACTAAGTCTTGGTTATGTAGGGGATATGCCTATGCGGAGGTGAAGAAGATACATCTATGTTGATGATATATTTGTGTTGAACATATATTTGTGCAATATATATATGGAGCAATAATATTTTTAATTAAGAATATGAATAAAATTATTTTGTTCACTTTATATACTAATGATTTTTTTAAATATCTATATACATTAAATGCATTGATATATCTAAAAATTTAAAAGACTTTGGTATTAATGTTTGTTTATCATCCAAATTTTTACAGGTTGTTGGGGTGACATTCATTGTCAACATCAAATTTATGTTACATTTTCATTTATTTCTAGAAAGCTTCACTATTTATCTCTTGTGTTGAAAACGCTTCCCACTTTGCTTCATACAATTTAAATATGCATATACAATGCATTGATTCCCTCCCATCCTAACCTCCAAACACTTTGCATTTCTTCCCACATATTCTAACCTCTATGTTAGCCATCAGCATTCAACACTTCACTTATTTAGTAAGTTTTATTTCACATTGAACATTTTATCTTTTTTGCTAGCCAGTATATTTTTACAATGTTTTTATGAAAAATGATTTCATTGTAAAGACATTACAATGATTTCCACATATACTAACCTCTCCATTCAACACTTCACTTATTTACAATCAGTGTGGATGTGAAAAAATATATTTGTGTAAAGCGACATAGATATAATCATAGAAAAAGACTCTCCACAACTTAAAAATTGAATAAGTAAAATGAATACTTATTTTTTATAATAAATAATGTTACTTAAAATGAATTTAACTCACCAATATTTTGAAACTTAAACATATGCATGAAATATTTTGCTGTAATTTTTTTTTATGATAAATATTATCACTTAAAAGAAATTCAAGTGAACACTATTTTTTAAGTGAAACACACACATAAAAGCATTTTGTTCGCTCTATATATATTTATTTTTTATAATAAAACATTGTTAACACTTTGTGGTGGAATCTTAGCAAATGAAACTGCTATAAATGACTTAGTTATGAAGCAATTTTTTATAGCTTGAGACAATCTTTAATGGGAAGATATCTCTCTCTCTCTCATATATATATTAATTGCAGCATATGTTTAGAAGAATGGTGTTCACTTTAAATACTTATTTATTAATAAATGTGTATATTTAAAAGTCATTGACATCTCTAAAAAGGACAATCTCTCAAAGAGACAAAGATATATGTGAGGAGAATATATGTGCAATAGACTTGAATAAATAAAACATCATGCAAAATAATTTCCTTAAGTGGAAAATTTGAATATAGAGTTAGTGGGTAAATTTGATTGTTAATTATTTAATTATTGTACCAGATAGTGAATTTTCAAGTGTCCTTAGTGACTAGACATATGTAAGAGACCTGATCTTTCTTTAGCAAATAGAGGATGAGAAGAGACAACCAAGTTAAAAATAGATGGTTATGAATCCATGAGTGGGGAGCAAGTTGAATATGACCCTAGGAAGGAAAGGAGAAGTGTTACAAGTACAGTTAGTGGTGGCTGCCAAAATCAGGGATTTCCCCAATTTGCAAACATTTCCGAGGGAAAAGAGCCAGGGGAAAATAAGGCCTGGGAAGAAAATAAAGATATGTACACATGTGGCGAGGAGGCATGACATTGCTTAGAATGTGGAACAAAGGAAATAACTAATTAAAATATTTTTTTTTTTTTAGGGTTTTTCCAGAAAAGGTGTGATTTGGGATATTTGGAGATTTTTATAAAAATGTAAAAAGAATAGAAGTAACGTTGAACCATGAAACTTAGTTCTCCCTTATGGATTCATGATGAGGCTTGGGGTGATTGGATCAAGTGATTTTGGTTGATCCATTCTAAGGCTGGGTGGAACTTGGTTTCTCCTTCTTGTTCTAGGTTCTTATTTAGAAGTTTTTTAACTATATAATGACTAATTTATTGTTATTGAAGGAGTTGAATTGTATATTATTGAGTTTATATAGCTACATGTTCAAATATATTCATTATAGGGTAGTTGAATTTAAGTTGCTTCATACAAATAATAGTTTATCCATAAAGATAGATATTTCAATAATTAGAAAGATTAAAATAAATAAGAGATTTATTACTTAGACCTATAGTATTTGCGTGGATCGAGCACACAGACAAGGAGATTGACCCTTGAAGAGATTTATACCTTGAGTATGGAGAAGGTGAATAAGAATGTCTTGATGGGTTTCTCACACAAAGAAAGGACCCATCATTACCAGTGTATATATCAAATTCATGCAGAGAATATATTCTTACAAATTTAAATAATATAAATTTATCAAACACTCACTACACAATGAATAATTCAATGGTGAAATAATATAATTCACAAAAGAGGAATTGATAATGAAATAGTTTTAATGGGTTGGTTTTACACTTATTGAGTGTTATAAGTAATAGTATTTCAGGTATAATGTAACAACCAAAATTTCTAAACATCATTTAGGGATTATAACCATTCAAAACCTAAATTGAAACCGATACTTATCCAACTTTCGTCGACGCCGAGACTTCTTAGACCGAGTTGAGTTTAGAGAGTCCCGGGGAGTTAGCGAGCCCGTTACCTATCTACGAGGACCACCACCAAGTCCAACCCCCTTGGAGTAGTCTTGGGTCAGCTTTCTTCGTCGGGGGTTTTTCCCTATGGAAATACGGCGGTTCATACCGCATACCTCATTACTGTATAAAACCAGAAATTACCGAAACCCCGAGTGCATGCAACTTGTCTCCCACTATGTCTTGGGGACCCACCTTGCCACGATCTGCCGGGGATTTAGTGGATCGTGAATCCAAAATGCAAGTTCTTTTGGTGTCGAAAGCCCCGAAACACCGAACTCCGATATCAGGGATCTGGCGCCGTGTTCCTCTCGATGATCGTGGCTCCCCATTGGTCGGGAAATCGCCCGGTCAGCGATTCCAAATAGCGAACTCTTGTCTCAGGCGCCCGAGCGGCGAACCAGATCCTGGGATCACAGTACCCGCGTGTTATTCGATCGATCAGCGGATCTAGATTGCAGGGGAATGTCGGCAGGTCGCGATTCACTATCGGCGTTCTAGCCGGGAAACCAGAGTGCCTCCAAACCTTGACTCTCAGGGATCGCCAGCACGCGCTGTCCTCTTGTGATTGGCTCACGATCAATTGGAGTCCGCGACTCATGATTCAAATGGCAAGGCGGCTTACATCCACAAGCAGGAAGCCGATTTGGCGGTGAGTCCTTGACTTCTTTGAGGGTCAAAGGATTAACTCCCCTGCGCGCCTACCAGGATCTAGCGGCTATCGGGTGAATTCCACCCGAGATCATGGTTGACTGGTGTTCCTCCGAAATCGAATTACTCCGGACCGATTTTCTGATTAAATTTGGTAACGGTTCAAAGAAATATACTTTTATTGCCTCCTCTATTTTATAAACAGCAATAAAGCGTTTTGTTAGTGGCTGGAAGCAATAATTTGGTAGCTAATCGCGGCTGGGATACTTGGTCTGCTTAACAACTTAGATTAAGTCATCAAAAGCGAATTCATGGGGCGATAACCCGCAAGCGTGATTAGAGTAAAGGCGAAGAACAACTAACATAATGAGAGTTTTATGGCTGACCACTCTGGCCGGTTTAGAATTCTCAATAATGCGGGAAATGACAACGAGAAAGAAATAGAACCAGCAAATTTTGGATCGTGCTAGTGAAGGTTTGCCTCCTTGTTGCCTTCTTTGTTTCTTTGCTACGCTACCTGAGTCCGGACACATCAAAACCTGAAATAACTACCAAATCCATTGTCCGCCACGCCAACTAGGAGAAGCGTCTAAACTCCGGGATATCACGGATATCCACGGACCAGAACTAAAACTGACAACGGGTGCCTCACTGATCAATATGATACAACCGGTAAGTCCTGTGTCTCTATCGACGCACCACGATCGAATTTCGGTCCTTTGGCGAAAAATGGGGTCCAAAAGAAGCGTTTTCCGCGTCCATCCTCCTCAAGATGGCGGCATCCCCCTCTTTCCCGCCTTCTTCCTCAGGCCACCTCATGCGGTTACTGCTCACCGGCCCCCTAGATCCAAAGATCTTGCTCCATTGGATTTTGTCTGCGCCGGGATTTTTAAGGGCTTTTAGCCTGCACCGCCACCCTTGGCAGCCCTCGCCATCCACGTTCTTGCATTGTTTTGTTATTTTTCCCTTAATTTATTTCATAGTTCAATAAATGCATTCCTCAGTTTAATTATCACACAAATAATCATGCTTATTTTTCTTTACTTCATTTTTTTGTAATCTTTAATCGTTTATTCAGTAGAATTACGCACCTGCACCTTCAAAACTTAGTGAAGTTAAGTCGTCTGATGTTACAATGAAAGGCATGGTTCATACATACACAACAAGTAACTGACAATATCAATAAGTAAATCAATAAGTCCATACTGACCGTATATGCACAAGGTATGCATGTGTAGCTAATACATATAAACCTCCGATTACATGTACTAATAATCAAAATGTCATTCTTTAATACTTTAAGTATGCATTCAATCCAAGAAGCAATGCTAGTCTTTCATAAAGACAATCATTAATTGTTTAGAAATTCTTCAATCCACAATTATTGGTTTATAATTTATTTTGAACAATTTGGTTTTAGTTACATCATTGTGAATGTTCATATATACATTTTTCCTCATCAACTCCCTCACATGGCGGATTTCCCATAAAGTCTCAACTATCTATCAATCCATCCTTCTAACCTACTTCCAACACCACATCCTATCGTCCTCACCGCTGGAGCTATCTTGGGCGTCGGCTATCTGACCTAACTCCAAAATGAAGACTTCGTGGGGTAAGGTGTAAGCTCACTTTCGACCAAACTTCCCTAGCGGGGCAATGACGGATCCACCTCATCTGCGTCGGGGGCGTGAAGACTAGCACCGACCTCCGGGGACTTGGGTTTAGAGGAGGATACACTGTGTGAAACACCTCCACCCCTCCTAGAAGTTCTAGGGTCAATACCCTACAATGAAACACACAGAGGGGAACCGTGTTGCTGAAGGTTTTGTCATCGTTCCGCGATTAGTTTTTGGGGCGTGTTGGTACCAAAACCTCTAGCAATAGCCCATGTATCATAGTAATGCGTTCAAATCAATATAATTTCCGCCTACACTATTCATACCACAATGTTTGTCGAGCAGTGGTCTCATTATCCCCTTCCATCATCTTTATCACTTGACTATTTCATAGCCCATAAACTACAAAGTTAGTGTGCAACACCATCTCATGCATTTCTATTCATTAACATCCTTAAAATTCCATATTTTCGTCATTTCCATTCGAGATCCCAATGCGAAATACACATTAACATCAAGTTTTCCATTTGGATTAGATTTCATAATATCCCATACATCATGCTTTCACACATTCATAAGATTATCATTTAACAAAACATCATTCTAATGGTATTTGAACATTCATAATTTCTCTTCCCTCATGATATGTCTCATCATTTACATCATCATCAATATCATTAATAAAACACACAGGGGCACCGTGTTGCTAGAGGTTTTGTCATCGTTCACAATAGTTTTGGGCAGTGTTAGTACCAAAATCACGCAATAGCCCATGTATCATAGTAATGCATTCAAATCAATATAATTTCCATATACACTATTCATACCATAATGTTTACCGATCAGTGGTCCCATTATCCACTTCCATCATCTTTACCACTTGGCTATTTCATAGCCCATAACCTGCAAGTTAGTCTGCAACCACATCTCATGCATTTCTATTCATTAGCATCATAAAATTCCATATTTTCATCATTTCCATTCGAGATCCCAATACTAATACATTAACATCAAGTTTTCCATTTGAATTAGAATTCATAATATCCCATACATCATACTTTCACACATTCATAAGATTATCATTTAGCAAAACGTCATTCTAATGGTATTTTGAACATTCATAATTTCTCTTTCTCACAATATGTCTCATCATCTACATCATCATCAATATCATTCATAAAATTCTCATTCACATAATGACTCATATTTCATGCATTATTATCAACATCA
>SNQJ01S0307040.1:0-10104 GCA_010110895.2 Picea sitchensis | reverse complement strand
TTTTATGTAATCAGGTGCAGTCAATTTCTAACATACTAACATGGGCATGAGGGCTAGAAAATGCATCCTGCTAGAATCAGAGGAAATCCACTATGCTCGTTCCTTAGTTTCCAAATACATTTTTGAATTCGAATATAGATGCAGTACGATATGGAGAGAAATAGCCTGGGAAAAATTTACTATGGAAAAAATGCGGGAATATACATCTCACTAATACAAAAAACTTGCAATTTCTTCAAAATTTTAGAAAATAAAAAATTGTAGAATCTTTAACTGTTTCAGCGTTCAGCCTCAGGCATTCACTGTGGCTTTCGGCGTTTGAAATTTTGGGCAGCTCTCTGTTGACTGTGGCATGTGCCTGACACAGGAGGGGTTCACTAATCACAACTGTGATTTTCGGGCTTCATCAACCATTGATTTTAATCCCATAACAATGTCACTGTTCAGCAGTCACAATTTAATCCCAAAACGATTTCAGGCTTCAGCAGCAATGGTTTTACACCCAATCCCAGATGATTTTAGCAGTGGTCAACCGTGATTTTTCAGAACCCTAACTGTGCCTCATGATTTTTGTCCAATGATTTGCGTGCAACAACTGAGCGTTGCAATTGTCAGGGTTGAAAGTTCGAACTAGTTACTGGTGCAGCATGCCGTGATTTTCAGTCTTTGACGTTTACTGTGTATATGCTGGCAGCAAGTCGGAACGTGCAGAAGAGAAAAAGACACGGAAAAGATGAAATCAACCTGAGCTGAGAGAATGCGTTTTTCAAGGTTTTTTGGTCGGCTTGAACTATATGGCGTATTATTGCTGATTCGTTTTGATACGAATATGGTTCAATACGGTCAACAGTGCATTGACTGTACTGTATCTGAACAGGAGCGAATTATTTGTCCAAACTGATTTTTTGTTAAATTTCCATTGCTGAACTTGCACTTTGGGTGAATTTGGTAAGTATTGACTTTCTTCCATGATAGGATCTACAAAAAGAGAAGGCTGCTCTGGTACAAGAATGAATGATCTCCAACACAACAGAAGGCCCTTTAGTGATTCCTCAACTCCTGGATTAATCATGATAGAATGATAAGCTACATTTTATTATCAACTTGAATACTAATACAGTTTTCAAATGATCATGAAATAGATCTTTTTTTTAAAACTGAAACGGATATAATTTGTATTAAAGAAGTGCTGTGGATGCACCGTACAGCATAGTAATAGAAACAAAAATAAGCCTATTGACCACCAGTCTGGTTATAAGAGTTCTGGATACAAAATTGCTTCCTATAATATGAGCTGTTTTAGGATCCAAAAATGCACAGCTTGGAATTCTACTAGTATAGATCCTGATAAGTTGTTCTAATATCAAAATTACTTTGAAGTACATGTAAAAAACCTGAAATTAAAAGAAAGCATGCCCACTATGGGCTGCTTGATTGCTTTCTGCTTGCTGGTGCTGCTCTTGATCCACTTGCTCCATTTCCATGTCTCCTTGGACTTGTTGCACTGTTTCTTCCTCTATTGCGATAGCTGGAGCAGACCCAATTGACAAATTTGGATGAGAGATTGCAGATGAGCTCTTAGTTAAACTCAAAACCAATTGGTACAACATTTTGCATTGTGCCTCTAGCTTCTCGATTTGCTTTCCCTGTTTTTTATTGTCTCCATTGCCTCTGCATGCTTGGATTTCTGGGCTTCCTTTAGGTTTGAAGCTTGTTGTTCAAATTGAACATGGCTATTTGAGTATTACCCTAAATTTGCTCCTGGAGTTTCAAAATACACCTCATTTCTGAGGTTTGGCAAGAACAACATCTGGGGTTATGCCCCTCCATGTTACTAGACCACCAATTGACTTGAGAGTAAGAAATTCTAGAGACCTAGACTTGAACATAACACAACTCACCGCTTGCCAAAAGTCCCAACATAGAAGAGTTTTCTTTGGCCCGACAAATCCAATTCCCTGAGGAGCCTGGAATGTTGAGTCTGCAGTCTCTCCTGAGACAAGCCAAGGTTTGAGAGTGAAAGTCGAGGAAAGAAATAACAGTATCCCACCTGTGTAAACTGTCGTTCCTCTGTCACCCTTAAAGCTCTGCATCGCCATCAAGGAAGAAGTTTGTGGAAGTATTGAAGGGTGTTTGAGTGTTAATGCCTGTTGATTCATATTAATTCCCAACCGCCACTCAGTTCGATTGACACCTGCTGGATTTATTTGATAATCGGTCATGCACTTAGGCTTATACATATGCAGTAGGGGATATGTGAAAATGATAAAGACTCCTCATTTTTCCTAACTATTCCAGTGCCAAGTTGTGTTACTCCATTGGCCAGCTTATTTGCTTTGATGTTTTGATCCCTAAGAACTTGAAAAAATTCAATCTCTTTGAACCTTGTTGTGTCCTTTCGAATTCTGACAGTAAGCCTTGCTAGAGAGCAATCCTTCGGAGAAGAGATGTGGTGCCTATGGTTGATTATGAGAGTTGACTCTTGAATAATCAGAAGCCTTCTAATCCTTCTTGAGTCTAGACTCTTAAGTCCTTGATAAAGAGCCAGCACCTCTGCTTGATTGTTGGTGGTTTCCCCTAATCCCCACTTGAAACATGATTTGTGATTTCCTTTGGGATCATAGATGATCCCCCTTGCACCTGCCACCCTTGAGTTTCCTTTCAATGCTCCATAAAAAAAGAGGACATATTCCTTCTGCTATGCTATCCAGATCCGAAACTCTTGCCCGTCCTTTCTGATTTGCCATGCTGCCTGATTCCTGGGTTTGCTGATGATGTTTCTTGTCTGCAAAAGGTTTTTTTTCCCAAGAAGATATTTTAGCCAATCTCTTTCCTCTTGTTCAAGCATTGCTACGTTGTGCCCTTTTACTCCTCTTACATGAATGGCTTCTAGGAGGAGAGCATGTGCTTTGGCTGCTATCAATCTGGGAGGAGAAATTTCTTGTTGAAAGATACCTTGATTCCTAGATAGCCTTATCTTCCAACATAGAAATTTGGGCATTGCCATCCATGCTTTTTTGAAAAGATAGGCTTATTCAGGAAAGTCCCATCATATCTTTTGTGCCAGATGGTGAACACGTCTTTCTAGTTTAGAGGATAATCAATTTTGTGATCAAGTTCAGTGAAAGCTATCTTCCATACTTGGATTGTGTAACTGCATTCAAAGAACAAATGCTTTTGGCACTCCTTCCCCTCACTGCACAGAGCACATCTTTAAGGTCCTTGAATGCCTCCTTTCTTAATATTTTCCGCTGTCAGCAGTTTCTTGTGCACCATAGTCCGACAAAATATGTTCACTTTTGGTAACGTGATCCCAAATCATAAAGTGGGCCGGATGTGGAAACTCCTGTAGTTGTGGTCGGTATCCAAGACTCACTGAATACTCATTAGCATGAAGGCCCCATATGGTTGGAAATGGAATAAGAAGACTATTTTGGCTCAATATTGGTGTGATTTCTTCTCTATTTCTTGTGTATATTGCTCTAGGGTGAAAATAGAAGGGCTTGGGCATGCAAATCTCATTGAAGAAAGGGCTATTGCAAGGCCAACAAATGCAAACATGTAACAACCTCCAATGGTTGTCTCACATGGTTTTACTCTAGCACATGGTTTCATTGTAGCTATGGTTTTCTATGTATGGTTTTGAGGAGGCCTCTACCTATTTAAGGAGGGCGTCACTCTCATTTTGTAGGGTTGGAAATGAAATAAGAAGACTATTTTGGCTCAATATTGGTGTGATTTCTTCTCTATTTCTTGTGTATATTGATCAAGGGTGAAAATAGAAGGGTTTGGGCATGCAAATCTCATTGAAGAAAGGGCTATTGCAAGGCCAAAAATGCAAACAAGGTATGAATAATTACTATTTTGTTTCTTTGTGTTTTTTTAAGCTATGTCTTAGTATTGAATTTAAATACCTTAGGGTTTTAAATTCTTACCTTAGATGTATGTTTTAATTAATCAAATTTGCAATACTTAGGCTCAATGATCAAAGGAGAAAAGGGCAATTATTCAAGGAATGACTAGACTCCATGCCCAATGGTGGCACTTAGTGTTTCTTTGTTTTCCCAACCATCCCAATTTTCAAATTTTTCCCTTTTAATTTTATTATGCAAGCAATCTAGGGTTTAAAGGATTAATGTTGAATTAGATTGCTAGATATGAGTTTGGTCCTAAATTGCCTAACCTAATATAAACTTGGATCTGATTTATGCTAGCTCTTTATCTCATGCTATATTTTTTAAAGTTGGCATAAGTAAGCTAGCTTGGCTAGCTGAAATCCGAGGTTTAGATCTTGTTCCTTGCATCTAAATTTTATGGATCTAACCCTCTTTTACAAATAAACTCTAATGTGCCTAGCTTCTTATCTCATTAAGAGTTTATCTTTTCAAGTGCTTGGAAATACATGGTATAATGGCATCTTGAATTTGCTTTCACTTCTTTGGCAAGGTTTCCGTGGCTAAGTTGCAACATTGCATTATTTTTTGTTGACGTTTCAGCATCGGGCAGACATTCTCTTAGATTGGTCATGTTGATTTGACCAAGGGAGAATGATACATTCACTCACAGGGCCATGCTGATTTTGCTAGTGGTGAATGGCCCAGGATGTTGATGTTTCTCCAGTTAGCAACATCGGGCAAACATTCTCCCAGATTGGTCATGCTGATTTGACGAAGGGAGAATGATACATTCACTCATGGGGCCATGCTGATTTGGCTAGTGGTGAATGGCCCAGGTGTAATCTTTCTCCTAGAGGCTAGTAGTCATGCTGATTTGATGAGGAGTGATAAAGATTCATGATGCTCTCACATTGCCTGTTCCAGGGTGGAGTGATCTATTTTTTATAGGGCAGGTTTGACTTGTTTACAAGTCTAGTCTAATTTTGAAGATGTAGGCTCAAGAGATCTCTTGTGATGAGGGGCTTCTCAGTGAATCTACTCAACATTAGAGCCCTATATTAATTATACATGCATGTGAGGAGATGATACATCAACAAGGCTCATTGACAACTTTTCTAGTGAAGAAGAAATACCAAGAAGACAAGACAAACCATTGAAGAAACCCTGGAAATCATTAAAGAAGAAATTGAAGACAAAAGAAGAAGTTGGCCCCACAAGGAAATTAAAGGTGACTCGAACTGTATAAATAAAGGCTGAAACATTTCACTTGACACACAACACAACTCTTCTCATCAAGTGCGCCTTAGTTAGTTGGACAATTCACAGTTGCCAGTTACAGTGCATAGTTCCCAGTTGATAGTTACGGCGCAGAGTTCCCAGTTGACAGTTACAGCGCGTAGTTCCTAGTTGACAGTTGCAGTGCGTAGTTCCCAATTGACAGTTGCAGCACATAGTTCCCAGTTGCTAGTTGCAGTGCGCAGTTGCCGGTTGCGCTATCTTCGAGGTGCACTATTTTTCTAGAGTATCTTAACAGTTCTTTTGAGGTGCGCTATCCTTGAGGGTTCTTCCGCATACAATGCGCAATTATCTCGTGTTGGGTTTCTTCATGTAAATGGTGATAAACTTGGATTGATATCTTCTTAAGAAAAGTTGTTGGGTTTTCTCCCAAGGTTGGGTTTCCCAGGGTACAATCTTGTGTCTATTGTGCATGGCTATCTTTCTATGATTCAGTTGTTTTCGTTACAGTTATTTTTGGTTGAGATTTTCAGTGTGTAATTATTCTATGATAACAGTGGCATAAAATTCTATTTGAAATCATAAGGAAATAATTATCAAATCTGGAAATTGAAAATTCAACATGGTATCAGAGCTTTGTTGAAATTTTCCACTGCACAGTCATAGATCTATTGTTGGCTACAACACTAGAAGAGTGTTGTACTTTCTCTTGTTCTTGTTCTTGTTTCGGGCATGTCAAGATGGTGTCCGGTCTCAAACTAGAAGACAGACTGGATGGTGCTACAAATTTCAGATCTTGGAAAACCAGGATACTCTTCATCTTGGATGAAAATGAGATTCAAAATTATGTAAAAGAAAATGTCGCAGAACCAGGGAATGATGAAGAGAAAGCCAGGCACAAGAAGAATGAAGCAAAGGCTAAGAGGATCTTGATAGATTCCGTAAAAGATCATTTGATTCCACACATTGCTGAGTTGAAGATTGCCAAAGGAATGTTTGATGCCCTGGTTGGATTGTTGAGAGTAAGAACACTAGTAGGAAATTGGCTTTGAGGAATCAGCTCCATTGTATCATGATGACCAAGTCAGATTCAGTTGCTACTTATTTTATGAAAGTTTCCTAGTTGAGAGATCAACTTAAGGCCATTGGAGACACCATTGATGATGCAAAACTTGTTACATTAACTCTTAATGGATTGCCTTCTTCATGGGGGTCATTTGTTCAAAGCATTTGTGGGTGAGAGGAGTTGCCCAAGTTTGATCGGCTATGGTTTGATTGTGTCCAAGAGGAGGCCAGAGTATTGTCCAAGAACAACTTGCAAAACCCCCAGGATGAAGGGACTCAAGCTCTTGCAGCTCATGCAAGAAAAGCAAAAGGAAAAAGAAATTTTGGAAAGAAAAATACAGGTAGAGGATTTGCTCCAGTTCAAGAGTAGAAGAAGAAGGATCTTTCAAAGATCAAGTGCTACAATTGTCATACATTTGGTCACTATACTTCTTAGTGTCAGAAGAAAAGGAAGGGAAGGCAACATGCATCAACAACCGATGTTGATGAGCATCCAACACAAAAGAAGACAAAGGAATCTAAGCTTGATGAGATTGCATATGAACTTCTAAAAGAGTATTTCTTTGTTTCTGCTCTTACAGGCACTATTACAGATAGTAGTGATACCTGGTTGGTGGACAGTGGTGCTTCCAAGCACATGACAGGTTACCAAAATTCTCTTAAAGATTTAACAGAGAAGGACTCAATAGTATTGGTGGAACTTGGAGACAACGCCAAGTATGCAGTAAAAGGAGTTGGAACTACATTGTTTCAGCTTGAGTCTGGAGATCCTCTACACATGAGAGATGTATTGTTTGTACCAGGATTAAAGAAGAACCTACTCTTTATCTCAACGTTGGAGGATAGAGGTTACAAAGTTGCATTTGTGGATGGTCAGGTTCTTGTATGGCCTGAGGGCTCTAGCATAGACTCAGCAGGAGTGATTGGTGTTCGAGAGGGAGGACTGTACAGATTATTAGGACGTCCAGCCCAGGCATTGGTACATGACTATCGATTTATGTGAGTTATGGCATCAAAGATTTTCTCACCTGCATTACAGGGCTTTGCCAGTATTAAGAAGAATGGTTATAGGTATTCCAGAGCCCTAGGCAGAGCATGAGGGTGTTTACAGGGAATGAACGCTTGGTAAGAATACCAAGGGACCTTATCCAAGCAGTGATAGTAGATCCAAAGGGATCTTGGATCTAGTGCATTCAGATGTATGCAGACCAATGACAGTATCATCTTTGGGTGGCTTCTTGTACTATCTGAAATTCAATGATGATTTCTCCTGGAAGACATGGATCTACTTCATGAAGACAAAGGATGAAGTCTTCAACAAGTTCCAGGAGTTCAAGGTTCAGACAGAGAACTTGACCGGGAAGAAGATCGGGGTTTTAAGGACAGATAATGGAGGAGAGTATACTTCCAATGACTTCAGTGTTTTCTGCAAGGAAGCAGGGATCAAGAGGGAGTTGACAGTTCCTTACAACCTGCAACAGAATGGTGTTGCGGAAAGGAAGAATAGGTCCATTATGCAGGCTGTCAAAGTAATGATTCATGATCATAATCTACCCATGTTCTTATGGGCAGAGGCATCGAACACAATAGTTTATGTTTAGAACAAGAGTCCTCATCGGATATTGGGAGATAAGACTCCTAAGGAGGCATTCATAGGAGTGAAGCCAGATGTCAACCATTTGAAGATCTTTGGTTATCCAATATACATCCATGTGCCCAAGGAGAAGAGGACGAAGTTAGAACCTTTTGGAAAGAAGGGTACTTTTGTGGGATACAACGAGACTTCGAAGGTCTATAGAATCTACATTCCAGGACAATGTCAGATTGAGGTTAGTCGTGATGTCACCTTTGATGAAGAGGTAGCCTTCATGAGGTCTAGAGAGTCTCATATGGAGATTGATAGTGAGGAGCAGGAGGCTTCGAAGGATAAGGGTACAGATCCCTCTAGTCCAGTTGTTCATCCTTCAGACTATCAGGAGTCAGTAGAGCCAGCAAAGCCAGTGGATCTACCTAGATATGTTGTCGTGACCAGGAAGAGGCCAACTTGGCTTTGTGACACTTTGCAGGATACAGAGGGGCATGCAGCTCCTAGTGGTACTTTCAGGGAGAGAAAACGACCTCAGAGGTTCTCGAGTGATATGGCATTGATGAGTCACATCATTGATTCCGAACCTTCTAGTTATGAGGAGGTAGTAGGCCAACAGGTTTGGAAGGATGCCATGATGGAAGAGTATTAGTCCATCATGAAGAATGATGTGTGGGAGATAGTTCCGAGACCAGAGGGGAGGTCGGTGGTGACTTCCAAGTGGATCTATAAGATCAAACATGCAACAAATGGCAGCATCAAGAAGTACAAAGCAAGGTTTGTGGTGAGAGGATTCTCTCAAAAAGGGGGAGTGGTCTATGAGGAGACTTTTGCTCCAATCGCTAGGTACACTTTCATTAGGACTATTATTTCTCTTGCTTTAGTCATGGGTTGGAGATTACATTAGATGGATGCAATGGTGTGACTGAGGAAGAAGTGTACATAGAGCAACCTCGGGGATTTGTGATACATGGGAAGGAGTCTCATGTTTGCAGATTAAAGAAGGCTTTCTATGGACTCAAGTAGGCACCCAAGGCATGGTGCTCCAGGATTGATGGATACTTGATGAGTTTGGGCTTCATCGAGAGTGATGTGGATCCCAACCTTTACTACAAGGTTGTTGATGGCGATCCTTTGATCTTGGTGCTGTATGTTGATGATCTATTCCTTATAGGGGTAGAGAGGCTCATTGTTGGGTGCAAGAGGGAGTTGGCCTCTGAGTTCGAGATGAAGGATCTTGGCTTGATGCATTATTTCATGGGGATTGGAGGTGTGGCAGAGATCAAGTGAGATCTTCCTCGGACAAGGGAAGTACACAGTTGAGATCTTGAGCAGATTTGGTATGATGGATTGCAAGTCCATGGCTACCTACACCTATGATGACAAATCTGAAGAAGCTGAGTGATTCCGCTTCAGATTCAGATTTGGTGGATCCCACTATGTACAGGAAGCTGACTGGATCCTTGATGTACCTGATTAACACCAGGCCAAATATTTGCTTTGCAATGAGCACCTTGAGCCAGTTTATGGTTGAGCCGAGGTAGTTCCATTGGGTTGCAGCAAAGCATGTGTTGAGGTACCTGTGTGGTACAGTTGGATATGGTCTGAGATATGTCTCTGGTGGTGAAGTGAGGCTGTAGGGATATATAGATTCTGACTGGGCAGGGAGTGCAGTAGATAGAAAGAGCACCTCAGGGTGCTGCTTCAACTTAGGATCAGCTATGATATCCTCGATTAGTAGGAAGCAGTCTTTTGTAGCACTCAGTACAACAGAGGCAGAGTATATCGTAGCTAGTGTTGCAAGTCGCGAAGCAGTATGGCTTCAGAAGCTTCTTGCAGGACTATTTGATTAGGAGCTAGAGACGACCTTGATACATTGTGATAATCAAAACTGTGTCAAGCTTTCGGAGAATCCAATATTTCATGACAGTTCGAAGCACATTGAGATCAAATATCACTTCATCCGAGACATGGTACAAAAGGGAGCAGTAAAGCTCTAGTACAAATCCATAGATGAGCAGATTGCGGACATTCTCACCAAGCCTCTGTCTAGGGCGAAGTTTGTATACTTCAGAGACAAGCTTGGCGTGATGCAGAATGTCTCCCTCGCTGAGAGGGAGTGTTGATATTTCGGCATCGGGCATACATTCTCTCAGATTGGTCATGCTGATTTGACTAAGGGAGATGATACATTCACTCACGGGGCCACGCTGATTTGGCTAGTGGTGAATGGCCCAGGATGTTGATGTTTCTCCAGTTAGCAACATCGAGTAGACATTCTCCCAGATTGGTCATGTTGATTTGACCAAGGGAGAATGATAC
>SNQJ01S0307039.1:9905-20009 GCA_010110895.2 Picea sitchensis | reverse complement strand
GGTGCTATGAATGGGACAACTCATGTGGGTAAGAATGCTACCGGGTGACAGTACTGAAGATGCAAATGGAGGTGTGGGTACTGCAGAGCCGGGAATGGGGATCCTAGAGGCAAATGTCAGAGGGTGTGACTGGAAATGTAAGTTCGATACAGAGGGAAAGACTACATGCTAGTGCTGAGTATATACCTGAAGGGGTTGTGCCGATGTATGATGATCAAGTACCTGCACACATGAAAACCAAATACTCGACGTGAACAATATATGAAGAGAATCGAATATATTAGCATGTATTTGATAAGCGTGAATATGCGCGTGCGTACCTGATCGGGGTATGAAAAATGGAGCCCCGGGGGCTCAGGATGAAAAGAGGCCCAGGGACTATTGTGATGTAGATGATGGCATGTTGATCCCGTGGTTGAAGATGGATTGAGAAATGGACACTGTGGGCTCCCGGAATGGTGAGTGGAAGTTTGGCAAAAGGGCCTATATATAGCTGTAGGGCCCACATTGCCACCTCATTTGTACTTCCTGCTATAGTGATTGGACAAGAAGAATTCAGAGGGGATTGTGAGATTTGGGGAGGATGAGGCATCCAATTGAGGACCCGTGAGCATCAAGTTAGTGGTCTGATCATCCTACATAGAATTAGGATTTTCATTTTTTGGGCAGGGGCTATACGGAGGGTCGTACAGAGGTGTTTAGGGGGTATGGGCCTGACATGCGTGGGTGATCTGGTAATAGACGCGCACACGTGCATGCCTATCCACCAGATAGATGTGCATGGGAGCACAATTAAGGGGATTAAGGGCATGCACGATAGGTGCACTTGCTGGTTGAACAGGCGCACACATGGGCGTGCCTGTTGGTTGAATAGGCCTGCACATGTGCACGCCTGTCAGTTGAACAAGCATGCATCTGTGGGCACCTGTATGGTGAACAGGTGTGATTGAGAGCGCGCATGTGTAGTGAACAGGTGCACACTCATGCGCGTCTGTGTAGTGAACAGGTGCGCACATGTGCGCGCCTATGGGGTGTATAGGCGCGCATGTGTGCGCGCCTGTGGGTGAAAAAAGCATGCCCCGGAGGCAAGGTTGATGGGTATAAACCATGTTTTTCTGATGTTTTTTATTGTTCATGTGGTTGACTTAGGACAGTTTTGTGTTGTGCAGGTGAGCTATGTGCACGATGTCGATTGGTTGGCGAGAGCGGGATTGGTGCCAGCTGCGAGATGATGTGGCTATTGAGGATCCAGGCATATGTGTGACTTTGGCAGCCTGTGGGCTACTGAAGTTCTTTGAGTGCCCCTTGATATGGACGTAGGAGTATCTCCTGTAGTTTCTTATCTGGATGTGGAGTCCAGACCTGCACTGCTTCATAGTGCGGGGAGAGAAGATTCCCTTCACTGTGGTGGAGGACGTGTATTTTCTGACTGGGCTCCCATTTCGGGGAACGCCCCTACCGATGGAGCCAGTGATTCCTAGGGATACACCGCTCATGACGGTGGGCCGGAGATATTGTTCGAGGCAGAACTATATGTCCGGCACCATTGTGCGCATTGGGGCGATGGATGCCCTAGCACATCACTGCATAGCAACGATTATTGTGAGAGTGTATGGGTCACTGGTGATACAGTGGATCAGCGGTAGCTAGCTGATGGTGATGGAGAGAGTGTTGGCCGACGAGCATTTCACCTGGGGGCTTACACTGCACTCGAGGATGATGGGGTAATTGGACCACTGTCGATCCACAAATATGGGGGAGTTTTCCTTTGGGTCCATCCTGGTGGCCTGGTTTCTGAAGAGGGTGTCAATGTTGCGCCCTAGGATTCTATTGGGTGCGCCTGGGGAGTGAGAGCCACGGATGAGGTGGTGGTTGACCGTGTTGCTTCGCCATGGTGGCCACTTCTTCACTACAGAGGCGACATAAGTATGGTGGCAGATGTCGTAGGTGATACTGTGGTACCCCTATGTCAGGGTTGACTTTTGGGATGATCCGGACATGGTGCTACCTCCAGGGGAGGTGTTTGACCACCAAGGTATGTTGATTGATGATGTTGATGTGTATGTTTTTGTATTTTTTTGAGATAGCATTCCATATGTATATGATATAGATGCTGATACTAACTGTTGTTTGTTTACATGTGTAGATGTGGCATCTCATGGGCGCGAGGTGGAGTTGTAGAGAGCGTCGGATCGTCAGGAGCCGGAGAGACTGTCGCGGGGAGAGAGACGTCGGTGTGAGGACGCCACGGTGCAACCAGTTGAGCCAGAGAGGGCAGTGAGGAGACGTCGGTTTGATGACCCTAGTGCTGGGCCATCACACGCTCCTCCGGCGGCTGCCGGAGTGGATTTTGAGGACATACATCGTTGTTTGGAGGCGGTGTTACAGGATGTGCCTGAGGGCATATCGTCTCCTGAGGATGAGGGTATCCTGGAGCAGTGTGTGGGGGTGCCGCTGCCATGGCGGGCCATAGTACGACGAGCAATAGTGGTTGCTACGATGACGACCGGACGACTTCCGTCAGGGCACGAGGCGCCGGTAGGGGGTGGACCACCATCACCTGGGATAGGTGGTGGTAGGCCGCCACTGCCTGACGGAGGAGCAAGTGGTGGTGCTCTAGAGGAACCGTGAGTGGTGCTCTATGCATTGATGTATATATATTTTTTGTATATAGGCTAGTGAGCCCATTTTGTACCGAGGTGCTTCATTGGCCTGCGGATAGTTGTATTTTTGTATGTAAACAGTTGGATGACACTGTGGAGCTTTTGATATATGCATGAGTATACATTTTTTAGATCTATGTGGTGTTTACATGTGTTTTGTTAATGTATTGATGATGTCTAATCTATATATGTGATGACAATTTGTGTTATATGTTTATGTATGTGTAGAGGTAGATTGATGTGATATATGCCAGTCTAACACAATATTAGCTAGGTTATCCATAATTTGATTCAATTGTCTTGGAATATGTGTAAATGTAATGGAATCAAAATGTCGAGATAAAAGTCTAACCTGTAGGTATTTGCAAAAGAGGTAAGGATCACGGATGTGGTACACATTGTTGAGCTAGAGTACGACTAGTTCAGAGTCGAGGAAGACACTAAGGTGATGAATACGATGATGTTGGGCATTGGCCAGGAGGCCAATGACAACAGTGTATTCGGCTTGGTTGTTGGTTTCTGAACCTAAACATATGTCGCTCGAATGGAGAATTTCAGGTGAGGGGGTGTAGAGAGCCCAAGCAGCTGAAGCGAGATTTTGTGTCCAACGGCTGGCACCATCGGCGTAACCGATGTGGTAGGCTGGTGGAGGAAGCATCTGTCAATAGCACAAAGGATAGTTTAGACATGAGGGAGGGAGAAAAAGATTAAAAATGCCATAAAGGAAATAACCTAAAAGTAGAATGACTACATTTAAGCGTAAAATTTCTTGAGATACAACTCGTTGATGGGTTCTTTGAGAGAGAGGCCTTTAGGGGAGGCCAAGATGTATGCGCCTTTGGTGAGGCAATGTTGGATAATGTATGGGCCATGCTAGAGTGACTCGAATTTGCCATGGCCAAAGGTATCATGAGTGATATCGTAAGCCAGGACGAGGTCGCCTTCGCAAAATGAGTGAAGGTTGACATGTTGATCAAAGGTAGTCTTGGATCATTTTTTAGCTGCCTCATTGTTATGTAAGGAAGATCGACGATCTTCATCTAGAGACTCTAAGTTCAGCAAGCACTGCTCCATTGGAGAAGTGTCGGGTAATAGCTCAATTGCGGTGCATAAGGTGGGAATTTCGCATTCGATGGGAAGAGTGGCCTCAACCCCATGGACTAGATGAAATGGTGTGAAACCAGTACCTTTTTTCACAGCTGTACGGTAAGCCCATAGCACAGAAAATAACATATGATGCCAATTGGTTTTATGTTTATTAACCGTGTGTTGTAACAGGGTCTTGAGGAATTTGTTAACTGCTTCGACCTATCCATTAGAATGAGGGTAATATGGTGAGGCAAACTCATGAGAGAATCCTAACCGAGATGAGAGTTCAACGGAGATCTCATTCTTGAAGTGTTTCCCATGATTTGAAATGAGTTGGAGGGGTACTCCAAAGCGGGATATGACATGGTTAAAGAAAAAATGTGTTGCAGTGTCAGTAGTGTTGTTGAAGGTGGGCATAGCTTCTGCCCATTTGGTGAAGTAATAAATGGAGAAAACAATGTATTTGTGACCATTGTTGGAGGGGGGATTACAAGTCATGAAGTTGATGCCCCATTTACAAAAAGGGTCGGCAGTGATGATAGGATGAAGAAGAGCCAGGGGAGCTCAGGCTTTATTGGTGTAGAGCTGACATTGCTCACATCATTTCATGACGTGAATGCAATCATGAAACAAGGTAGGCCAAAAGTAACTGGCTCGGATAATCTTCTGAGCAGTGGATATGCCCAACAGATGGCCCCCACATGCGCCATTGTGGCAGTCGTTTAAAACTCTATTGGCCTCGTCAATAGTCAAGCATCGCCGAAGAATGGTGTTGACTCCCCGTCGATATAGGATGTCTCCGATGAGGAGGTTACGGGGGGCGTGATGTCGAATACGACGATGATCATCTTGTGAAAGGTGGTTACCGAACTTTTGAGTTTGGAGATAGATGAGGAGGTCGTCGTACCAAGGATCATCTGAAGTGATGTAAAAGAGATGTTCGTTGGGAAAGTCTGTGTTGACGGGGGCACTGGTGGTGTTAGAGGGGAGGGTCGTGAAAAGTTCGATGAGAACAAGGGCCTTCTTACTCTTAGGTGTTGATAACTTGAGTTCATAATCCTGAAGGATAACGATCCATCGAGCAAATTTGTTGACGACTGAGCAAGTACTGCATAGGGTTGGAATCTACGACGACCTTTGTTGTGCGAAGTAGAATGTAGTGGCACAGTTTCTGGACTGCGAGGATGGTTGCAAGAGAAAGTTTCTCTTCATGTTTATACTTCAAGGGTGGCCCTGAGAGGTTTTTACTAACATAATAAATGACATGCTCACGATTTCCATCACCTAGCTGGACAAGAACTCCTGCTACTGATACAGCTGATGCTAATATGTAGAGGATATAGTCGCGATTGTAGTCAGGTGCATTAATTAAAGGTGCATTCGAGAGTGTTGTTTTAAGATCGAAAAATGAGTGTAGGGCATGGTCATCCCATTGAAATGGGATGTCATGACATAGTAAGCAAAGGAAATTGTGTGCGCGTATGGCATAATCTGGGACAAATTGTCATAGAAAGTTAGCTTTTCCTTGTAGGCTCTGAAGTTGACGTAAATTCCGGGGAGGTGGAATTTCGGTGATAGCTTGGACTTTGAGGGGGTCCACGATAATACCATTTTGGGAAACAATAAAGCCAAGGAGGCGCCCTGCGGTGACATGGAACACGCACTTGAGAGGATTCAAGCGGACATTGTACTGACGACACCATTGAAAGATGATTCGTAAATCATCAAGATGTTGGGTGCATTTCTTGGATCGAGCTGTGAGGTTGTCCAGGTAAGCGAGGATGATATGAGCCAGATCGTGAAAGATGTATGTCATAGCCCACTGGAAAGTTGTGTCGGCATTATTTAAGCCGAAAGGCATGACACGATATGAAAAATTACCCCACGAGGTAGTGAATGCGGTTTTATACTGATCGGCTGGGTGGATTTGAATTTGATTATAACTAGAGAATCCGTCCATAAAGGAGAGAGCCTCGTGGCCAGCGCAGTCGTCGATAATTTGATCGATGAAAGGCGTTGGAAAGTTGTCTTTGGGACATGCATGATTGATATCATGAAAGTCGGTGAAAACACGAATAGTGCCCTGTTTTTGGTTAACGGGTATNGTAAATGAACCTGGCAGTGCATAATTTTTCAATTTCGGCTTTGATGGCCACGACTTTGGATGGGTGTAGCGGTCGTTGTTTTTGACGAACTGGTGTAATGTCAGGCCAGGTGTCGATGCGATGTTCAATGATAGAGGGATCGAGGCCAGGCATTTCCATGTAATACGAGGCAAAAATATCCCAATATTCTTGGAAGAGGGCTTTATATGCGGTGATTTCCTGAGGAGTGCAAGAAACTCCGATGGTGATTTCTTCGACGATGCCATTTTAATGGAAATGTCAATTTTAATGGTTGGGTAAATGTTGTCCATGTTTCCTTATTCAAAATCATCAGGGGAAGGAATCGGGTTTTTGAACCAGTCGATAGGCCCTGATGGGATAAAATCCTTGGTTTCAACCACGTAAATGGGGTTTTGGTTAGGAGGCATGGAGGCTTCCTGTGGAGAGAAGAGTGCGCAGTGGTGTAGCGCATCCCAGGGGAGGTCTGGGTGGTTTAATTCTTCGAGTATTTTTTCATCGCATTGGAAGTGACAGGAATACAAGGGGTCATGAGGGGTGGTATCGGTGACGTTGTTTGTGTGGTTGCCCCCTGGTGAAGAAGCAGGGGGAACATTGTTAAGAGATGGTGAGGGTTCACTTGACATAAACCATATATTGAAGTACTGAGGGGTAGCTGAGGTAGTTGGGTGTAAAATTTCCATAGGGGAATGAGCAGGAGAGTCAGGGGGTTGGGGGGCGAATCCTCAGATAAGTCATATAAGAACCATGGAGGCATTGGAAGGGCCTCGGGTTCGAGAGAAATGACACGAAGATCCACTAGTGATGAGGTAATGTCAATTATCGACTCTGCGGGTCGGTGAAACAGGGTCAATTGACGTTGCCTGTATTCAAGGATCATAGGAAACTAGTATGTAAAATGAGCTAATGATTCACAGAGAGAGCAAGGGAGTCTCATACGTTCATTGACTGAAGTGGTGACATAATGGATGTCAGTGATATTTGTTGAGGAGGACGTAGCAGGACTGGGGTTGCTTTGGAAGTTTTGGCGTACTGTGGCTAATGTCTGCCGAAAGCATGGCAGTGCTGGGCAATGGTGGGTATAATGGCCATATTCGAAACATATAGCACAAGCAAATTTGGTCTGCAACCCTTTACTACTAGAAGGGGGGGTGGCAGTGGCAGGACTGGCTGTAGTGGCAAGTGTTGGGGGAGTGGGATTGAGTGGAATCAAATTCCGTAACTCTGGTAGAGATGGGTAGTTGTTGGTTGGGTGTCCCTCTTTCTCACAGAGTGTGTAAGGTGGTGGGATGCGTGGAGGAAGTGGAGTTGTGGGATCCTTCTTCTTTCTCTTGCCCCCAGCTGTGGCAGGGGGGTTAGTGAGTGGGGGAGTGGTGGGGGTAAGTATGGGAATTGTCATGGGGATTCCTTCTTTTTTGGGGGGAAGGGATGGTTGAGTGACCATCTCTTGTGGGTGCAAATACCAAATTGGGATTTCTAACACCATATTAGGTAGGGTGAGCATTGCGGCTACCTGAAAAGAATTGATGCCTGGTGGAGGGTAAAAAAAGGGAATTTGGGTGATGGCTTGGGGAACTGTCTCCCAAACTGGTATATGTCCTTGGGGAGAGGTGGAATCATGGACTGGTGGGGTCGACGAGTGTCCGTGAGGTTCTTAAGGGGGGGCTTATACGACGGGTGGAACGTTAGATATGATAGAAGCCTCTGTAGGAGGAAGGGTATCCTCTGTGTGAGTTTCGTTAGATGATATGACACATACTTGATTGGAAGGATGAAGGAGTGGTGGTGCTCCATGGTAAGTTCCTAACAAGGATGGATCTTTGAAAATCCCAGGACCCATCTCGATGAGTGGATATGCGTTGTGGCTTGTGTGAATGATAGGAAGAATGTTATCGATGTTGGCAGATGGATTAGGTTCGTAATGTGAGACTTGGTCAATGGTAACGATCTTCCCATTGTGAGGGAACATCATTTTCTGAAATACAGAAGATGCCACTGCCTTCATAGCATACATGTAGCTACGACCGAACAGGATATTATAATTGAGTGGGGCGTTGATAACTTCGATATCGATGAGAATAGTTTTTCCCGTGAGTTTGACAGGGACATTTTGGAAGAGCCCTTTGGGAGATGATGGTCGCCCGTCATAAGCTTGTAAGGTGATGGCAGAGGGTATGAGTTCAGGGGAACCAAGATTCTACCATACTGTTTTGGACATAATTCATGTAGATGCACCTTCATCGATGATATACCGATGAATTTTGATGTTCCGTATTTTTACTGGTATTTGAAAAGCGAACAAGGAGGGAAGATGAGGTTCTCCGCTTTCAAGATCAAAGGTAATGAGTCGGGTATCTGCGGGGTCGACTACCCCCAAGGTGGAAAGTAATGATTTCTGTTGAGTAGAACAAGTCTGGAGGACCTCCAAAATTGACATGGCAGCCAGTGATTGTGCTAAATCGTCGACCAAACTATAGTTATGGGCTGCCCTAGCCTGTGGGTTATGGACATTCCTGGGCAATGGGATGCGAGGGATGCGAAGAGGTGACTTAGAAATAGGGCGAGGAATCACTAACGGGGGTCTCATCGGTGTAGGTTTTGTCTCTAGAGGGATGGGAGGAGATTCAGCGGGTGCATGATACTGACGATTACGTGTTTGCAGAAGGATTTCTTCCTCACTAGTGAGGAGAATTGTGTGATCTACTAGATTGTTGGGGTTGAGGTATTGTCCCACTTGAGGTGGGGGATGTTGTGTGTTATGTTGGGTGTTTATTAAACCTTGATGTTGAATAGGATTTTGTAGCACGACAGGCGGGGGTTGTTGCATGTATTGTTGTGGTGCCTGCTGAGGGGCAGGCAGTGCTGGAGGATGGGGAAGACTACTAGAGTCTTTCAACCATTTGAAATCAATGATTTGGGGGAAATGATGAGTGTAATGGCCTAACTCACCACAAAGGGCACAAGGGAATTTGGTTTTAACATTATTGTTATTTCTCCCTTGGTGCTTATTATTATTGCCCCCCTGGGGGTTTTGATGCCCTTGGTTCTGGTTGCCCCCAGTAGATTGATGTTGTTGGGATTGATTCCCACCTTCCCCTGGGGTGTTGTTATTCCTGTTTCATCCTTTATTTTTGGCATTGTTCGATGGATGGGTTGGATTGGCTGTATTCAACTGTTCAAAATTTTGGTATTGCTGAATGGTAGAAGGTTGAACAAAATTCACCCCCGCATGAGGATGTGGGGGAGCCATGGGTTGTGGGGGACCAAGAAATGGGAAGTATGGATTCTGTGGTGGTAATGATATGTAAGGTACATAGGAAGGCGTAGTGCTTTCGCTAGTACTATAATCTAAAGTAGAGGGGGTACTAGAGTTCGTCTGAATAGGTGGATGTATGGGGGGTTTCGGCGGTGGTCCACTGATGGATGGAGGTATCACAACAGGGTATGGTTGTTGATAATGGGGTGGGGGGTAATAAGAAGTGCCCCCATATGCCGGTGGTTATTGAGGTGTGACATACATCGGTGGTGGTTGGGGTTGTGGACCATGGTGAGTGGTGGTACCTATCAATCCGTCTGCTGAGTGAGACATCCCAGGTTTGTCTTGGCCAAATTTCACAGGTTTGGGAAGATTAGGAAGTACAGTGTATAAGTACCTTGGCTATGCATAGATGAGGTCATATTGTTGGGCCTTACTGATGGCTTCCTCTTTAGATTGAGGGAAGGTGGAAGCTACATCCTTACCAAGGAGAGAGACAAGTGATCTAAGAAACCAGTCGAGACACTGTTGCTTGGTGGTTTCTTCTTTGCACAAACTATGTCGCCTACGCCACTCGTGAATGTGGTCAGTGATATGTGTGGCTGAGGTTTGTTTGAAATTAGAAAGTAGTTCTAGAACATTATCGTGGTGGATGGGTAATTGGAAGAAGGTCAATAATTCTTTGGCCAATGACTCAAAAGTTGCATGGGACCCTGATTTTTCTTCTACATACCATTTGGCCGATGGGCCAGTGAGTGTGCATTGAAATAATCACATTTTGATGGAATCATCCATAATGCTATTGGAGGAGCACCATAGGTGAAAGGTCATGACATGGTTGGCAGGGTCATCGCCTGCCTTTCCTTCAAACTTTGGTATGTCTGAAGGTAGTTTGGTGGGCATTGCAGGCCACGTGGGATCATGTAATATAGGGTCATTGGTGAGTTTGCTGAGATCTGGTCTGTTGAGAGAG